>RJWM01001906.1:16530-71439 GCA_004363535.1 Dasyprocta punctata | reverse complement strand
GCAGGGCTGAAGTAAAACTTACCTATTTTTCCATATTTTTAAAGGTTCAATTTCAATTATTCAGGGTGTTGGTGAGGGTGGAGTGTCCACCAGGTGGGCTTTGGGATCCGCCCCAGAGATTGGTGGAGCACACTTGCGGGTATCTGGGTGGGCACGGAGGTGCAGCCTTGGGGTTTGTGTCTGGTCCCGCACTCTTTCCTCTCTGGCATTGTTCACTGCTCTGCTTCCGGGCCACCATGAGCTAAGCAGCTCTGCCCCGCCAGGCCCTTCCGCCATAACATCTCTGCCTTCAAGTTTGGTGACCAGGGACTGAAACTGCGAGCAGACCAAGCTTCTCCTCCCGCGTCCGTACAGTGGGGACTGTAATAGTTATTGTGCGTCTGTGATGACAAAACTGGCCAACGCCCTGGGGTGGAAGCCATGTTAATTCACCCCCCCTCTGCTCCGAGTTGTGGTCACTGGAAAGGACACAGAAGCGGCTCTTTGCCTGGCAACCAACTCTTCTTTCAGGAGCCTGGCCTCGAGTGAAACCTACCATGGGAAAGAATCTTGTTCTCACTTGCACAAATGGCAGAAAATACCCAACTTTCTTATCATTTTCTTGGTACTTGAAAAACATGGTCAGAACTGGGCATGGTGGCACATGCCTTTAATCCCAGCACTCAAGAGGCTGAAGCAGGAGGATCATTGTGAGTTCGAGACCAGCCTGGGCTGAAAAGTGAGTTCAAGGCCAGCCTGAACTGAATAGTGAGACCCTGTCTCAAAAAATAGGGCTGGGGATTTAGCTCAGTGGCCTAAGTACCTGTCTGGCAGGCACGAGGTTGTGAGTTCAATCCCTGGTACCAAAAATAAAAATAAAAAACATGGTCAGAGCTGAAGTGTGGCGCAGGAGCAGAGCATGAAGTTAGCATTCATAAGGCTCCCAAGCTCTGCACCACCAGAAATGGTCCTGTACTGCTGTAAGCAAAAAGCAGATTAAAAAGCAGATGTAGAGGCAAGCAATACAGAGAACAGGCACAGGGCGGCCCAGCACATATACATGTCAGTGCGTCTCACGTGCCCAGTCGGGTGCCTGGCACAGGACAGGAGCAGAGGAAATTCGGGGCACATGGACTGTGGGGGAGGGGGAGCCCCCTCCAATACTGGGCGCTGATGAGTGTACAAGGGTTTGGCTTATTCTTTTTCAGTTGCCACTTGTTTTAACACAACTGTAATTTAGATACAACCCCCTAGAACACAGCACCCCACCTACAGCACCTGTAAGGCATTTTAGGGGAAAACAGGCAAGACAGGACAGGAAAGTTGTTCTTTACATTTTTGTTCACCTGTTACAGTGCTGGGGATCAAACCCATGGTCTCACACATGCTAGGGAGGGGATCTATCACTGACCCACAACTTCAGCCCCTCTGTGAAAATTTAAAGTGACTTTTTTAAAAAAAATCACAGTCCACGGGTTAGTCTTTATTGTCTCTTTTCCTGAGATTGAGTCTTACTGTATTGTCCAGGCTGACTGCAAACTCCTGTGCTTATGAAATCCTCCTGCCTCAGCCTCCTGAGTAGCTGGGGCTGTGGACACTGTCATGATGGCCCACTGCAGGTTATTTTTTATTTAGAAGGTACCTTTCTCTACCAAAAGAGTCTCAACAGAGAATGAAGACCACACAGGACACATGGCCCTGGTCACAGTTTGAGAGGAATAACCAGGGCACCTTCCCAGGGTCTGACCTTCTGCTGTACCCACTTCAGACGGTGGAGGTGTCCGGCGCTCCTCCAGGCAGGGCCACTGGAGCACCCGGCAGGTCACAGGTAGGTGTGGCCAGGTGACAGCTTTGCCCTGCCCTGGACCTGCCTGTACCCTTCCCATTTCTAAACTCTAGTAACCCATCGTCCCCCCAAACAGCTGTTGGAAAAACAACATCTCTTTTCGAGACTTCCTGCTTGGGTTAATTTTTATCTTATTTGGGAGATTTCAAAGCAGCTCTGGACAAGTTGCCTTCCAATTCTCCCATGAAATGAAAGAGTCCTAGAGCCATGAAAGGATACTGTAATTGTGTAACTTGTTGGTGTTTTCTTAAGGAAGAAAAAAAATATCAAACCTTTATCATTTTCTCTAAATTTTTATCTTTAGACAAAATGAAAAAAGATTCTCCCGAGACAAATACAAAGATCCGGTGCAACAACAGACAAATTTTAATCTTGCTAGAAGCAACCACCTTTTGTCTAGGTGTGCGTGTTAATTATTTATTTTTAAACACAAACAGCTGCCTTTTTTTAAGCTCGCTGTCGAGATCACCCGACTGGAATCATTTAGCAGTGGATTTTGTACCACTGCCCTGGGTGCCATCAAGACAGACGCAGAAGGAAAAATCACTTGTTCACTGACAAAAGTGTCTACAGAGGGAAACCTACCTATGGGATAAGGTCTCCTTAAAACATGTCATAAAATACCTACTTATAGGAAAGGCACCCCTTTCTCTCAAGGAAATAGGAGTTTTCTAAAGCAATGCTTCAAGCAAGTGCGTTCTGTTAATTAATGAAAAGAGGACAGGCAAAGTTTTCTACCAGAAAACAGCAAAGATGAATTTAGGTTTGCAATTTCATGGGTGGAACTAGCAGGAAGTCCCCCCACAGCCCCTAGGACTGGCAGGTTCTGAGATTCCACCTCCACAAAAGCAAAGAGAAACATCTAAGCCGCTCACACCGGCTAAGGCCCCAGGGCTTGTCCCTAACTGACGCGCCCCTTTCCTTGGGAGACCAGAGTCGGTGGAGAGGCGAGGATATACAGAGCAAAGCAGCAGCATCCTTCCACTTCCCAAATCACTGATGTGTCATAATTACACAGATGCAGGAAATAACGATGTCCTTTGTAATTACCTTCTATGGGTGACACGAAGCGTGTGACACCAAGTGACAAGCTCTCTGCCTGAGGTCTGTGTGGGTCCAGAGCAGAAACCAGCCTGAGGACCCGGCACACAAGGTGGCTCTGTCCTTCCTGTCCTCAGGGGGCCCACAATGCTGCTCCACTAAACAGACGCTGGGTAGCGGAGGGAAGGGCGGAAACTGGAGGGTTCACATATATTTAAGTAGCTGTAAAAATGGGGGTGGGGGAGCACAGACATGTCCTCCTTCCATGGCTAATTATACTTTGCCTTGTGACGTTTCCTGTCCCCGTCCTCTCTTACTTAAATACCCACATGCCCGAGGCAGGCCCCACTGAGCCCAGCAGCTGCCCACTAGTATCTGCTCATCTGATTTGATGTCCACTCATCAAAAACAACACAGGTTTAATCTGCTGCCAGTCAAACTGGGTAAATAAAGCTCCAAAACACATTTTTCAGGCCCAAACTATGCAACCCAAATGGAAAACGACACAATCCCTTCCCGGCCGCCGGCTGTGCAGTGACAGCCGCCCTACCCCGAGTCCCGCCTTGTTACAGCCATCCTGAGGGGCTGGATGCGCACTGCCCCAGGACCCGACACCCGAGAGATCGTTGCGGCAGAAGCCACACGGGGGCCACAGGGTGCCAGGCAAGATCTCCACACACAATCTGGATTAATTACCTCACGGCTCATGTTAGCATCGCATGTCGAGTTCATCACTATGTTCATTTTACGAAAGGAAACCAACCCCCAGAAAGGGTTTACTTTACTTCTGATCACCCAACGGCCCATGGGTAGGGAGCAACAGAGGCAGGATTTGAACCCGGGAAGTCTGGCTCCAGAACTGATGCGTTTCATCATGGTGTACACTGCTTCCCACTGAAGTCACACAGACAAAAATTACCTTCTTCCTGATGATTCCTAAGCAGTCTGACACTATGTGCCGGCACTTCAGTCCTGCCATCGAAGGAGGCTCTCATCCCCTCACGGCAGGGAGAGGGCGGGCGCAGCAGGGAAGGCCAACTCCACGTCCCCTGTGCCGGACCCTGAGCCCATGAGCTGATGCCTGGCGTGCCCACTCACAAAGGGAGAGGACGACACCAGCCACCCTGACCTCAGCAGTACTCTGGGAAACAATGGAACTGAAGGAGGAAAATCTTTGTGAAGGAAAGGATGGGCTCCTTCCAGCTAGATAGGTAAGCCCCCAGAGACCAGCAAGTTTTTCTTCTGAGGCAGGGTCTCACTATGTAGTCCAGGTTGGTCTTGAACTTGAAGCGATCCTCCTGCCTCAGCCTCCCAAGTGCTGGGATGATAGACATGCACCACTGCCCTTGGTTCTCCGGCAAGCTTCTTCATAAATACCTGAAAAATACTGTACTTTGGGGTCATCACTGTTCTCAGGTTCTGTATTTGCAAACTTGTCTACATGCTAAAGTTTATTTGTAGCCCCAAAATCAATGCCCAGAACACTTGCTGTGAGTGTGCAGTGTGGTAAAAACTTCCAGTCACCTGACACACGCACACACACACGTGTGCTCAGCGATGCAAACAAGGTACACTCTGCCTCCTTTTTCCAGTTTGTAGTGTAAGTGGGTGTCATTTTTGCAGCATTTTGCACCGTATTTTTTCCCCCATTTTGGGGGCCTTCTTTTGGTAACTTCACTGTTCAAGATGGTGCAAAGCACGGCGCTGAAGCACTGTCTACGGTCCTGGATCAGAGAGACTGCAGCACCCCTGAGGGACGGAATCCGTGTGAAACGAGCTTAAAGAGCCCAGGGTTTCTCTTATGTGAGAAACCCAAAGCAGAGATAGAGAGAAAAGTAAAAGGCAGGTAACAGGAAGCAGACGGATGTTTCTCCAATGGGAAGGGGGTCAAGAGTCAGAGGGACAGGAGAGAGGAGATGTAAAAAGAATTCAGATGTGCTGTGTAGCGCTCACTTCGGCAGCACACACAGGAAAAGATGTGTTGTGTATGTGTGCCAACTTCCCACAAAGAACGTCATCAGCATGTACCGCGAACATGGACTACTAAGAAAAAATCTTATTTGTGGGTGGGAAAAAAAAAATCCGTGTCAGAGGAGTTTTATTCAGGTGTAAGTTTCTGTGCTGTCTGCGAGTCCAACCATGACTCAATAGCACATGGAACCTAAGGGATCTGTAAACCGAAACACGCCAAGAGTGAAGGCGTATTCTGCATGAATGGTGACCATGCCGAGGCTTACAGGAACTTCATCTCCTACGCAGTGTGATCAAAAACTAGAGTGAATGACTATATATATATGTTTTAAAAATTCTTAGAGTAAAACACATTGGCTTTCATCCCCCCTCAAAATACTCCTCCCTTGTTCTGGTCACTTTCTGAAATGGTTTCTTTTCATGGTCATCTGGACATTGGAAGAGAGAGAGAGGTCGCACGGTGCCAGGTCCACAGAATGAGGAGGAAGAAGGCGCACGGTGATGGTTTTGCAAGCTGCCTTCCTGTCGGATGGTTCTCGGGGCAGCATTTGCCATATGTTCTTTTAGATCACTTCCTGGAAAGACACTTGGGCAAGAGGACTCCAGAACTGCTGGAGAAAGTGGCAAGAATCATGAGATATGTGCATTCGAAGGGTGATGCATGGTGGTGTGTCTTTTGCGGTAATAAATGTTTTAAATTCAAACGTTCACTGTATATTCTGATCACCGGTGTATTTCCCCTAGGAACAATGGTTCCACGTTCCCTAATTCTGTGTCTATGCCAACTACATAAAACAAACCACTGTGAATAATGAGATCTGATTACATTACCTAGAGGTGTTATTATAGAAATCCACCACCCTTAACGCAGAGGCAGCCAGGGTAGGAAGACACAGCACAGACACTGGTGTGCAGAGGCTGGGCTCTGAAGAGGAAAGGGCAAAGGCACTTAAACCCACTCCTGGTGCCCTCTGGCCTGTGGATGCCCTGTCCACGGCCCAGAAGTCCTTGGCCAGTATCAGTGCAGAGCGAGGGACAAGAGTTCTGATCCTTTCTGTCCAAGGCACACACAGTGTCCCTTCATTTATGCTGGATGAAACCTGCAAACAACCAAGGTGTCCTTCAGTGGGTGAATGGGTAAACGAACCCTGGAACAGGATGTGATAGAATATGGTCTAGTGATTTAAAATGGAGCTGTCAAGTCAGGCAGACAGGGCAAACCTTCAACGCAGGCAATGCCTAAGCCCTGCCGGGGGGCTGCAGGACTCTCCGGAGAGCCCGACTTCCACAGTGCCTCACTCCTCTCACACCAACCTCATCCTCACAACCCAATCTCCTCTCTTTCCAGCTGAGCCTCAAGACAGCATCTCGCCAAGTCCCAGGGTCAGAGCCAGCAAGGACTGGGCTTTCCCGCCCATCCAGGTGACCTCCGACGGCTTCCTGGGGACAACTGGCACACAGGCTCACAAGGCGGCACTCGAGAAAGTACTCCAGGAAAGGCAGAGGCATCCGCCCATCCCAAACTGGCTTTATGAGGCATCCAAATGCCAGCAGGAAAAACAGCCAACAGGATAAGGAAACACTGCTGAAACCAAACCTACGCCTCAGAACGAACTGTTTCCACTCCCAGAGGAAAATGTGCTCCACCACGCTGCGATGCTGGGGTCCTGCCACGCGGAGCCCGCACGAGGCCCTGCAGCCAGACAGAAACGCTCTTGTGCTTCTCCTCCGCCCTGAGGTCACAGGGGAAGGGAAGGGGGTGCCCGGTTCTGGACGTGGCTGGACACGGCTGAACTAACTCCCAGGGCAAGCGGGAGATGCCAAGTCTAATAAAATGTCACCTCAATTGCTTCTGCCAGGGTTATAAAAAGAAACCGGAGACTTCCTCCCTTGGGCATCTGCTGTTAATTGATATTTAGACAAGTCCTGTTTGCTAGTTGCATATTTGTACTACGTATTCTTTCCCTCTTTGACGAGATCGGGCACATCCAGGGTGGTATGGCTGCAGACTCTTTCCCCCTTTGAAAGCAAAAAGAAATGACTAAAATATCAGTCGGCGTTCCAAGTGGCAGAGTGAACCATGGTCCAACTCACTCTCTCAGATGAGCCTGGGAGTCTGAAACGCAGGCATCTGGTACCAATTTACAACAATATAAAATCAATGATGAACTCCCATGTAAATATTTCTTTTTATGCCAGATTTCACCAGCCCGCACATATCTTATTCATTTCCTTATACTTCCGCCTTGACTTTTATTTTCTTGGCTCCAAAAGAACTAAAGTCCCCCAGAACAACTGTCACACCTCTTTACTAAGCTCTGCAGGCTAAATTCTTTCCAGTTCTATGAAATCCTGTTCGCATGATGACTGGCATGAAACAGACCATTCCTACAGCCTCCAACCTGCCTGGTCTCAATTATTTACTTGCATTTGTAGCAAACAGATTTGGATTTTAAAATCTGCTTTCATCACTGTGAATACACAGCACCTTCTCCTTGACACAGCCTACTCAATCACAGGTTGGTTCTACAAATGACCAGAACATCGATGTATTTTCTTAGACAGTAAGAGTTTCAACAGTGCACGGATCAAGAGCCACCACCCCGACGCTAAGATAGAGCCAGTCTTGCTCAGGAAGTGACAAAACTTGAGATAAAATGTTACACGTATCAAAAGGCAACAGGGCAGGGGGCAAGTGCCTGGTCTTCAGATTCCAGCCTTTGAGGAAAAAAGCAAACTCTCTTAAGTTCCATTTCCTCAATTCTAGGTCAAGTTCACCTCCTGCAAAATCTGTAAAACACCAGAAGAGATTCTGGGATTTAATAATCGCATCAGACACGGAGCGAGGTTCAAATTCCTGATACCGTGATGAGAGCTTCACAGAGATCCGCAGATGTGCTCTTTGCAGTCTCTCCGAGAGGTGTGTGATTGTTAAATATCATCTTCCCCCTGTGTGGGTGACAACTGAGGCTCAAGGAGATGAAGGAACTTGCCTGAAGTCACAGATCAAGGAAAGGGCAGATTCGGGCTGTGAGCTGATTTCTGTGTAGCTCTCTAAACTCAACGGAGCATTCAGTAAGTGGACCTTATTACAAAAAACCATCCACAAAACAAGGAAAAGATGCAACTGCTGCTAGGGGTACCGAAACTACACCCAGGGCAAGAAGGACCCACCCGCACACTGAGCGCGTGATCAGTTAGTGCACTGCCACCGCACGGTGCCCGGGGACACCTCTCCCCTGCCTCTCATGCAGAACACAGCTCCCCTCACAGTTGAGGTGGCTCAGGCGTCAGCACCTGGTAATTAGTAGCAAATACTCGAGGGACTGACCTGGGAATTGTTTGGAAAAATCTAATGACCTTGTGCAAGGCTTTTTTTCTTTAATAGAAAAAAATTATCTTTAAATGAATGAGATCTGATTGGGGGTTTTTGTTTTTGGAAACTTATATGTTCAGTGTGCACTTTAAGAAGTAGCATTAGGATTTTTTTGAGGCGCACAGGCTAGAAATGACTACAAGACTTGGGATGATCTTTAAGCACGAACACAGCTCGCCACTTAGGGAGAAAAAGGAAACTGCGTCTTCATTCAGAAAGTTATTTATAGCCCCCCAGATATAACCTCTCAAGCTATTAGGGGAATAAAGATATGAAATTGGGGAGAAAACAGACAAAAGGAGAAAAAATAGGGTTATCTTAGGTTGTACAGTTTCCTTGCTAGGTAGCAATTTTTAAACCTCAGAACAATGGGTCGTGCCGCACCCTCCTGTCTCAGGATGGCGGCGCCATCAATCCGTCACACCCCGGAAACCCTGGGCCCTCCTTGGTGCCCCCCGTCCATGTCCAAACCATCTTCAAACACATCCCACCGCGCCCTGCGTCTCTGTTGCGTGCCCTGACTTCTCCCATCACTGCCACTGTGGCCCAAGTGGCCACTGTCCGTTGCTGGACCACTGTGACTGGTTCTCTCTGGTCTCATACCTGCTGCGCCTCTGTCTGCCCAGTCACCCCAGCCCTCCCAGCCCCCCTCGACCACCCTGTCCTCAGAGCTCAGCTGAAGCCAGCCTCCCCTGACCCACAGCTCCCCACCACCACGGCACACGTCACCGTGCCACAGGGCCCAGACCGCCTCGTCTACAGTCTTGCATCCATCATGGTGGTCTCCTGGAGTCTCGTCAGTCCTAAGCCCCAGAGTGGCAGGCACCGGCCACCTCTCTTATTTCCTCTCCAGTCCCTCTCCACCGTGCCCCTGGTGCCATCGAGCCCTCGCCATCTCCACCCAACCCAGGCCTCTGCGTTTCTGTCTGGGGCGCACAAGGCCCCCAGCCGTCTCCCCGCATCTGTATCTGTCAGACGCGGGGTACACTGCTCTGGGGCAGGGATACTCTCGGTGGTCACAGTGTCGTCCAGCTCTCTGGCCACAGCACCATGGCTCAGGGCCTCCTTCTTCCTTACCCACCTCGCAAGCCCGCGGCTCCCAGCGCCGGGTCCTGGGTCCCAGCCTCAGCCGCTTGCACAGCTGCCTGTCTTCCTCTCCCAGCCACACCGTCTCACAGACGTGCTCGTTCTCGGCCCTGGTGACTCCCTCAACCCCCTCCAGCGCGTGTCTGCCTCGCAGGTTCCTGGTTGCCTTTTTCCTGCCCGTCTCCTACGCCAGACACTGCGATCTGCAGTGACAGGGCCTCCTCCCCGGTGCACCCCACCCCCACCCACATTCCCGTTCCCGGGCCTTGGCACGAGGCAGAAAGCTTTCAACAAATCTGTTTGAACACTTGAAAAAGTGCGAAGACCTTAAAATAGATGAAAATAGAAAATGCTTTAGGAGGACACAGACGAGGGAACAGGAGCACCAGACGGAGGAGGACAGGAAAGCCACGGTGAACAGAACTCAGGGAGCCCAGTCTAGAAGTTCACAGATGGCACGGCCGGGGGTGGGGAGAAGGGACCTGGGTGGCTCTGAAGTCCCCAGCCAGCCTCCCTGGCACCCCGATCCCTTCCACTGATGTGTGCTAGAATAAATGCTTTCAAGTCAAGTGAAAGCAGCTCACAAGAGAAGTGCCAGGCACTGTTTACGTCTTTCAGAAAGTAAAGTTCGAGACCTCGAGCCTTTGTCTGAGAAGGGGCCGTTTCCAGCTGGATCCAACTGAGGGCTGTCACCCCAGGCATGCAGCACCAGGTCTGAGGGGCCGCAAACTGCCTAACAAGTTCCCAGAGCTGCTGGCCTGTGACCATGCCGAAACACTGACAAAACCAGAAGCGTCTGGTGAAGAGGTTAGGACTTTTACCCCCCAAATACCAGCCTCCCTCCAATTTAGGCTTGGTACTGGGGCTTGCTGTGGTTAGATCTGGGATGTCGCCCAAAGACTGGAGTGTTAAAGGTGCGGCCCCTGCTTGGCACCGTGGGGAGGTGATGCGACCTTTCAGAGGTGGTGGCCTCCTGAGCGTCTTCCAGAGCTCCCAGGGGAATCCGTCCTGCCTTGCTCCCTCTAGCGCAAGTGCTGCTGGGCATGCTTTAGGTGTGGGTGCATCACTCCCATCTCCATCCCCATTGTCTGCTCTCTATTCTGTGTGCTCCCTTGGCCTTCTCGGGCGGACACCCGTCATCCGAATTAAGACCAGCTTAATCCACTACCACCTCAACCTAGCAAACTTTATTTCCACAGGGGTCACATCCTGAGTTTCCAGGTGGATGCATACTGGAAAGAGGACATGAATCAGTAGACACTGCAAGAGCAAAAGTAGGTGCTGCAAAAGCAGGTCACCTCACGGACTTCGGGGCAACAGGCAATAATGTGACTGACTGCGTGAAGGGTCTACCCTGAACCTGTCGGCTCCTGAGCAGCCACAGTAGGAAAGTGCGTGTCACCTGGCATAAGAGTCACAGCCCAGACCTGCTTTGCATTCAGTTCCCTCCTTTCCCTGGGGCGCCACTACCTGCTCCTCACCAACCTTCCCTCCCTTCGGGAGGAATTTCCAGGGTGTTCCCAAGTGTCCTGAAACTCTTTTTAAAATTCTGCACGTGTAAAAGGAGATGTATTGCTCACAGCTGCACACTTTGGAAATGCGAAAGTACATTTTTCTTTTCTTTTCTTCTTCTTCTTCTTTTTTTTTTTTTTTTTTTGGCACCAGGGATCGAACTCACAACCTCCCGCCTGCCAGGCAGGCGCTTAGGCCACTGAGCTAAATCCCCAGCCCTAATTTTTGAGTCAGGGTCTCACTATCCAGTTCAGGCTGGCCTTGAACTCACTTTGCAGCCCAGTATGGTCTCGAACTCACAGCGATCCTCCTGCCTCAGCCTCCTGACTGCTGGGATTAAAGGCGTGTGCCACTGCTCCTGGCTCCAAAAGCCCATTTTTCTAAAAAGGACAACTACAATGCCAAGTACAAAGGTATTGCTACGGTTTCCTTCCTCTACATCATCTGCCTCAGTTTCCAAAATTCCAGCTCTGTGTCACCAGTTCCTGCTCCAAAGCCCCCTGCTCCTTCTACTGATGTGTGAGGGGGACAGGTTTCCTTCTGCATCGACTTTTCTGCTATGTAGGAAACTAAATGCAGCCACCCAATCACTCCGGGCACCATCGCGCCAGCTCCCTGCAATCCTGGCGGCTTTGTCCAGCTTCTCAGGTGCTTCTTGAGATGGAGGTGCAGGGGCAGCCAGCTGAGTACAGTTAAAGCAGGAGCTCTGACCTCACTGTTCAATCACTAAAGGCCGAGCCTCTGCTAGGTGCTTTGTGTCATGTTTTTCTTTTAACACCTGCAACACCCCTCCAGCTCCAAATGAAGACACCGGGCCTAGAGGGACAGGGCTGCCCTCAAGGTGCCCCCGGGCACAGCTGCAGGAGTCCAAAGCTGGTCATCCCCCCAAATCTGTCCTCCCGTCTTGCTGAGAAAGGGCTGCACAGCCCGGGTTCCGGAAGGGAGCAGTGGACACCACGCTTATTGGAACATAGCTGCTGCTCTTGGGAAAACTGTCCCCCACGTGCCCCAGCCCGGGGTTCCGCTGGCCTGCCCGGGGTTATCATGTGCAGATCAGCATCCTCCAGGAGGGGACGGCCCAGGGGACAGCACAGTGTTTCTTTGTACTTTAACACAGCGACCTGGATTGACTCTGGCCCATAAGTCCAAAATGAATGGGACCCTCAGATTTTTGCTCTTTTGAAGTTGACAAATACAGATTCGAGGCAGGAAGGAGAACAAATTTTTAAACTACTTAATAGGAACCTTTGCTTCCCTCAGGGATATAGCTATGGTACAATTTTTGATAATTTTAAAACCCTTAACTTAAAATTGGAAAATGTAGACTTTAAAACTCCAGCTCTACCACACACAGTCACTTTCCAATTTATGCGATTCCGCTGCCTTTTTGGGTTTTGTTTGTTTGGTTTAGTTTTTTGAGACAGTCTCCTCCTTATGTGGTTTAGGCTGGTCTCATCTAATTATGGATCCCAGGCTGGGCTTGAGCTTGCATGGGTCCTTCTGCCTCAGCCTCCCGAGTGCTGGGATTAAAGGCGTGTGTCACCATGCCTGGCTCCCACTAACCTTTTGAAAAGTGTTGATGAAAAAGTATAAAGGAAATCACTTTGTAAATGGTAAAGCGCTGGACAAGGAAGTAGAACTTAGAGTACTACCAGCCATTAGTCGTGAGAGGGAATAATGGAGCCCCAGTTACCTTAGTCCCTTGCAGTCTCCTCCCCCAAAGCCAGCTTCATTCAGCCCAAGGGAAAACAGGTCCCCGGGAATCCGCTCTCAGCAGCGCTCAGCCCTCTGCCCCCGGCTGCCAATCTCCAGTGCCTTAAACTAAAACTTGCACGTTGCCTTCATCCCCCTCCCTAAAGTTATCAAAGCAGACATCTTGCTTCATAAATATCTGGATCAGTGAGCAAAGGGCTTTAAAATAAAATCGATGGGCTAGGCACTCAAACAATTTGGCATTCTCAAACACCGCATCGTCAGTCACTTGTTGAATGCCTTTTATTTATTGATCATGAATTTAAGCACACAGTGTCCTCTAAGGCAGGGCCGCAATGGGCTCCTTGTGCAGTCTCCCAGGTACGGCAGCGCTCTAGGTCCTGAACCCCTCACCTGTGCGTGCTCTGCTTTACAAGCTTTTGTCTTTGTGACTAAGTGTGCAGCAATAAACCCAAACCACACTAATGATAACCTTGTTAAATATAAACTCGTGTGCAATTATCCAAACTACAAACAAGGAAGGGGGAGCCCGGAAACCTCAACTGATGTTGTTCTTGGAGTCTCTGAAAGGCCAAACAAAAATAAAAATACAACATTGCAGTTTGCAAACTAAGTAACAGCTAATGACTTCATGATTCCCACACCTAATGCTAAACATCTGTTTCAACTCCTCTATCTGAAAAGTTTGGCTTTAAACTATACATAAGTTGAAACTTGAAGGGCATAGCTTTCTGGGGTTTTTTGAGGACGAAAAATGAGTGGTCATGACCATATGGAAAATTCACATCATTATGTTAAGCAACAGATTCTTATTAGTTTTTTTTTTTTTTTTTTTTAATAAACAGGGGCTTGCTATATAGTCCAGGTTGGCCTTGAACTCAGGGCAATCCTCCTGCCTCAGGCTCTCAACTGCTGAAAGTACAGGCATGCACCATCATGCCCAGCTGTGTGGCAGATTCTTTAAAAATTTCTGCGTGCTTCCTTTGACAGAGGAAAACAGAACAAGAAGATGTGTGGGGTACCCTGGGCACACACACACGAGCTGCTCCCAGGAAGGGTCAGGAAGCCCCGCCTTTTAGTGTGCTGACAGATTCCTGTGGTATAAATACCCCCACCACGACGGTTTCCAGCCACCTCAGAGTCCTCCATGGTCTCCAACAAGAGCCAGGCTCGGTGCCACACGCCTGTAATCCCGGCTACTCGGGAGCCTGAGGTAGAAGGACTGCAAGTTTAAGGCCAGCCTGGGCAATTTAACGAGATCTTTTCTCAAAATTAAAAATGACTGGAAGCTGGACACGGTGGCGCACGCCTGTAATCCTAGCACTCGGGAGGCTGAGGCAGGAGGCCTGTGGAGAGTTCAAGGCCAGCCTGAACTACAGAGTGAGACACTGTCTCAAAAACCCAGAAAAAAAAGGAGAGGGGCTGACATGTAGCTCAGTGGTAAATTTGTAGCTCTTGCCTAGAGTAAGTGAGGTCCTGGGTTCCATCACTAGTGCTACAAAAAGCCAAAACTAGCAAACAAGCATGGTTCCCATTGATTCCCCCCAGGAGACAGCTACAGCTCACCGTGTCTAGCAGAGACCCAGTGCAGGGACCTGAAAAGCCAGGCTTCAACTGCAGCTCAAGGTGTTGCAAAGTAGATGGAGAAAAGTCTCCTCAACTCACCCAGCCTCAGCCTCCTCAGCTCTGAAATGGGTACAAACCCTGTTTCCCGGGAGTGCAGAGCAGACAGAAAGGGCAGAGCCCAGCAGTCCCCCTCTCCCTGGGCACAGCAGCAGCCTGGATGGGTTCACAACTCACACAACCGGGCTGTTCCCACAGACAGATGGAGGGAGGATGGTTCTGGCGAGAGGCTGAGGAAGGAGGTGGGACACAGCCAGACTCAGTAAATAAGTGACCGGGAAACATGAAACGCACAGGAAGTTGCAGGTGGCAGAAGAACAGTGACCAGGATGAGTGGGACCCAGAGGAAGAGGACATTCTAAGATTTTAAGAGCTCTGCTCCCGATCTCGGCATCTGACTTCCCTGTGGGGATGGGCTCAGGGCCAGTGTACAAGCCAGGGCCAGGGTCGCCACTAAGAGTCAGGCAAGTGGCAGGGAGCAGGCAAGGTGGCAGGAAGAGGACCTGCAGATGGGTGGGTCACATGTGGCTTCAGACAGCTCCCTCCAGCTGCCTGGGGGGAGGGCCGCTGGCAAAGGATGCTGGGAGCACTCCGAAGGCCCAGCCCATCCTGGCACGGCGCAGTGAGGCCAGCGCCCCAAGTGCCAGGCATAAAGTTTGGGCTTCTGCAAGCCACGCAGGTCCCTGTCGCAACCACACAATTCTGTCCCCAAGGCACGAAGACGGCCAAAGACAACACACTCATGAGTGGGCGTGGCTTTTCCAAGAAAGTGCCCATCCAGTTGTCCCATGCAAACAGCCACAGTTTGCTGCCCCTGGGCTGGGGACAAGGGTGACACTGAGAAGACGCACAGAGCCCAAGGAAGGCAAAGGTGCTTGGGAGGGGCAGGGTCATTGTTCCATCCCGTGGGGGAGGACTGGGTCAGGGCCCAGGGCACAGCCATCAGTGCCAGTCTGTGCACCACCCTGAGGACACAGGGTTCCAAGGGGACAGGATCACAGCCTCGCGGCTGCCAGCAGGACCTCACCACCGTGGTTACAGGAGCTCTGACCCAGCCTGTCCGGCAGCTGCTCCGTGGGGATCTCTCCAGGGAGCGAGCAGGCAGTGCCCTGCACGGTCACCGAGGACAACTCCAGCCCCCGAGCAGCAGGAGCCACGCACCCAGGGAGGTGGCTGGAGCACAGACCTTGAGGCCCAGCCTCAAGGCTTCAGACCCGGCACCCCTTCTCGGGCTGAGGGAACGGGGCCTGCAACTGAACCAATCTGTGCTTGCAAACGGGGTGAGGGGAGGCACAGGGAACTGTCTTGGGGCTATTAGGAACACGAACTCTCGGGCCCCGTGAAGAGCTGAGAAGAATGCCTGCCGCGTGTCTGTAAAATGAGAATACCATGCCCAAGGTCCCATCCCAGGTCGCCGAGGGAAGGCTGTGACGCATCCCTCCTGAAGGGGCTCAAAACACCAAACTCCCCTCTCACCGAACACTCGTCACTGTGCTACATCGCCTGCATGTCACCCCACAGAGTCAGGGGACTGTGCTTTTATGCCTGGATCCCCCACGACTGGCACAGCGGTGCCTCATAATTGATACTTATTATGTTCGAGGTTTGCTGAATAAATGATGCAAGCACAGCGCGCTATTACTGGGAGCTCCTCCCCGACACACCTTGCCTGCGGTGTGACCGTGGACTCCTGCTCCTGGTGCACTTTGAGGCCGAAATCAGTGTTTATAAAAGTGCTTTATAAACTTGAGGTGCTTTAGCCATAGAGGTTACCACAGATCATTTCCTCCCTGGGGTGGGGTGTTGGCTGGGGAGTGGCCGCCTCCCCAGGCTTCTGAGTTTAGTCCAGTTGGGACCCCGATCCCCAATGGTGGGAGGAAGGGAAGCCCCCTCATTGATTCGAGTGCCGCGGGACAAAATGCCCCAGGACAAACATGCCACTTTGCATCTCATTCGGTGGTTACACTGTCCACATAGCCCCAAGCTAAATGTGTCCCAGGCCCCGACAGCAGGCACAGGCTCCTCTGTCCCAGCGTTTAATTCCATGAGCAAAGGGGCCAGGCCCTGAGGTGGCCAAGCCCTCGTCTCCACACATCAGTCATCAGGGTCTCCGCTGCTGTCGGCCCTGGCCTCTGCCTTCCGCATGGCTCTCCAAGGAGGGGAAGTCCAGGGGCCAGGAGCTTCCGGGCCGCTGCTGGGCAGGGGGCACCACCTGCAGCAGCTCCCTGGTCCTCCCGCAGGGCCCAGTCGCCCTGGGCTCCTGCCCTTGCTGGGAACTCAGCAGCACTCAGGAGCTTTTGAATGATGGCGCTGCCCAAGCTCACTGCATTCTGGGTTTCACGACAGTGGGACCCGGGATGGCTCTGTCATTACTAACGGCCACCAGCTGAAGGCCCTCAGCCCGCAGCAGGGCGCAGTCCACTTGTGTCTGAGAAAAGCAACCCCAGAGTCTGGACCAGCCTGCGACGGCAGCTTTGGCTTCCACAATGCACGCTGCTGGAAAAACGGCTCCAAGATCAGTAGTAAATGGACGAGGTCAAAGTCACCAGGTGCGGGGCTGACCACATGGGGGGAGAATGGCCATCTGCCCTACTCTGCGTCTCCCCTCCTGGCTGATTCACACTTCTCAGTAAAGACGATGAGGTCACAGTTCACAGCATGAGCCTGGCTTCGACCTCCAGAGGGGCAGCGCCGAGGGGTGGGTAGAAGCCCCAAGTGGGGCTACCAGGAGTAGCTGAGGGACCTCAACAAGTTACTCAGCGTCTCCGAGCTCATTTCCACAGCCTTACATAGAGCAAGTCCTCCCTCCGCAAAGTGTGGTCCGTGTGCCTGCAGGCAGTTGCTGAGAAAGGGAGAACGTGCCACACAAGAGATGCCCAGGCAAGCTGTGTGTGGTTGGGGCATACCTATAATCCCAACACTCGGGAGGCTGAGGCAGGAAGATCACCGTGAGCTCAGGACCAACCTGGGCTACATAGCAAGACCCTGTTTCAAAAACAACAATAACAACAGTAACAACAACAACAAAACAGAGGCGGGTGGGATCACTAAGTTATTCTGACAAGCCGAGAAGCAGGGAGCAGTGCCCATGCTCAGTCAGCCTCCAGGAACAAACCAAGTTCAGGGGACACTGAATGGCCCGCAGGCACAGGCCAAACCTTCCCTGAACAGACAGACCCACAGAGGCCAGTTAACCTGCCCAGGCTCAGACAGCTGCCGCGGCGGTGGCAGCAGCATTTGAACCTGAAGCAGAGGGCTCTCTACACCACACGCCCTCCTTCCGCAAGGCTGATGCGAACTTGGATGATTTAAAAGCCAAACCAGTGTAACCTGCACGGCGCCCTGTCCCCCTGCAGCCCTCCAGGCCAGTGGACACTCACCTGGGCCCGGCCCCATCCCTCCTAGGCCCTGCTGCCACCCAGGGGCTCCCGCAAGTAGAGGAACCCAGAACTCCTGCTAGCTGCTGAGGGATGAAGCTGCTCAAGGAAAAACAGTTGAAGACACAGCTCATAAATGTGAACTCCCGCCACCTACTAACACTCTCCCAATCGGAGATTCTCAGCCCCAGCAGACAGGAAACACCACAGCAGGAAACTGAACAACTCTCCCGGCTTCCCACCTCCAACACTGCACACCCCAATGCTGACTTCCTGGGGTTGCACAGAGGATCTGCAGGGCCAGTCCTGCATGCCCTGGGTACCCCAACAGAAGAGAATCTGGGAAAAGTTGGGGACCCTGAATGAGGAGGCTAAGTCTGGGGGGGATGACAGGGAAAGGGTAACTAGCCTGCTGAATTCCAAGCACACATTTACAGTTAACAGCTCAAAAATTATCCAGGGGCAAGCGGGGTACAAGACACCAGCTTTGGATGTCAATGACCGCAAGTCCCTATCCTGGCCCAAACACGGTCCCTTACCATATGTCCCTGAGTAGCTTGGCTGCCTTGAGGCGGTGACTCAGTCTCTCTGAGCCCACAGTCTCCTCACCTGCGAAAGAGCCCACACCCAGGGTGACCAGCAGCCAGGTCAGCCTCCAGAGCTGGGTCATCACTCCCTGGACACCCACGACCGAGTGTGCCCCCGTGCCCTACTGTGTTTCAAAGTTTAGCAATTCCTCGTGATTGGCTTCACAGGAGTTGGAATGGAAGTAACCAAAAAAAGAAAGGGTTTCAAAATTTCAGGTCATGAAATTCTGATTTCAGGTTGGCCTTGAGCTCACTTTGTAGCCCAGGCTGGTCTCAAACTCACAATGATCCTCCTGTCTCAGCCTCCCAAGTGCGGGGATTACAGGCATGCGCCATCGCACCCATTTTAAAATTCTGATTTTTATGTACTCTAGAAAAACTCAACGATGGAAACTGTAGTCACAAAAAAAAAAAAAAAGGCAGATTTTTAGATATGCTGCAGCAGGGCTTTTCCACCTTTAATTTGTGTAGAAACCACCTGGGAATTTGGCTGCAAGCAGGTGAGTGTGGGCCAGAGAGGCTGCATTCATTTCCAAGAGCCTCCAGGGAGGCTGAGGGTCTGGGCGGCACTCTGGAGCAGCAAGGTTATATAGAATCCCTGAAAGAGCTAGAAATCAACCCGAGGACAGGCTGATTTGATGGACAGAGCACATGCCCAGCAACCCTGGGAGGCAGCGAGGAACCACATGGCAGGGGCGGGCAGGCTCCCGGAGAGCTGGCTGCACCTGGGCCTGGCAAGGGGGCTCCGCGTGCCACACCGTCCCGCAGCTGACAGCCCCAGCCCCTGAGCACACCACAAAGGTCTGGAAAGCAGCACAACAAAGGCAACAGAGGGTCCCAGGGTGTCTCAGACTGGTCACCATTCCCTAGCCCGGCTGGCCTGTCTTCAAAGCCATTTCTGAAATCAGTTTTGTTTCCCCTCTTTGTACCTCCCAATTGACGCGCTTTCTGGCCTGCCCAGGAGGTAGTAAACGAAACACGACTGTCAGGGAAGGATCCTTCTACAGTGGGGCAGGAGGGATCATTGAAACCTGGCTACCAGGTGACCCAGGCTGGCTCTGCACACTAAGAACAACACGCACGTTTATGACAGTTCCTGCCCGGACTGCCGGGCTTGGGCTCCAACTCCAGCCGTTGTGAGCCAGGCCACGACACCAAGGGCTGCACACCGCCCAGACCTGCTGAGTGTGCATGCCCCAGCCCGCTAATGGGAGAAGCATGCTCAGGCAAGAAATGCCACAGTGGGACTGTCACCTGTGCCCGGGGCCCACAACTCACCCTGCAATCACCAGGCTGCTGCGTCCTGGCCCTGCACACACAGCACAGTCCTGATTTTACCCACCGGGAAGAGCGAACTTCTGGATGACCCAGGCCGGTCATCTCACTAGGGGAGGCCCTGGGTTTTCCACAGGCCACCTTGCTTCTTAGGCCACAGCAAGCCTGGCCTTAGGGGAGCCTTACAGGAGGGGCTGCAACAGGGAGCGCTCTACCTGCCCATCTCTGTGCCTAAGAAAGGAGGGGAAAGGCCTATCCCTGAAGTGGAAACTGAGGCTGCAGCCCGCCTAAATTAACACGCAGAGGCGGAGTCTGCACTATCACTGACTACACTGGAGGCCCCCTTGTTAACTAATGAGGACGGTGCCTGCATTTTCCTGCCTGCTCCCCAACCTCCAGTTCCACTGGCCAAAAGACACCTAACACCAAATGCCCCCTGAACACAGGGCCGCGTGCCCCGGCTACTTCCTGATGAAGCACACGTCCTCCGTTTCAGCTTTCACTAAGATGCCAAACACCTGCAGACAACTTAAGTTAGCAGGTACATGCTTTTAACCAACGCTAGCAAATTCATCTTCGAACTGGAGGAAGGGGTCAGGAGTTCCCTCCCTGTCCTCCGCCCTGTAGGCCCGATGCAACGAACACAGGAATACTTCCCCCCTTCTTAATTAAGAGGAAAACGTGCTTCCCAGAGCTGCAGAACCCCAGACCTCTTACTCCCAGGGACTCAAGCCTGTCGGCTCCCAGTTTGGCTCCCGTCCCCACCCATGGCTCCCTGCAGGGCCCGATGAGCGTGCCTCCGGGGCTGGACCCGGTTTCAGGAAGTTGGTGATCGCTCCTAGTCCTGGGAGCTTTGGGAGCCACTTTTTAAAGTACTCCTGCAACTCCCAACTCCGGGGCTACAGCATAGGCGTGGTGCTCCCAGTCTAGGAGCGCCTGCTTCGTGTACACGTCCACACACACACACGTGATTACACTCGCCCCACGACCCTTCCTCTTTCGCTTGTCCTTGCAGTTCAGGATCCGGCCCCGGACCCCTGAAGCCATCGGCGCGGGAGACGGGGGAAGGGGCACCCGTCCTCCAACCCCCAGACAGCCGGAGTCCCGGCGCAGGGGGCGCGGGGAGGGACGCAGCGCGGCGTGTCCAGGACACTTACCGGGACCTCTGCAGCTGCTCGAAGGCGCCGGCACCGCCGCCTGGGCCCGGCTGCTCCAGGGAGGTCTGCCTGGAGAAGGCGATGGGCAGGATTCCCTGAGTGAACGAGTTGAGGCGACCCCGACTGCCGGTCGCGCTGCCGGGGGTCCCGGCGCCCAGGAAGGCGGCCGCGGGCACCTGCACGCTGGCGAAAGCGTCGTCCTCCTCCAGCTCCTCCTGCCCAGGGCCCTCCGGCGGCTGCAGCGGGACGCAGGCGGCGGGGGGCACCGGCTGGGGCAGCAGCGACAGCTCGCCCGACGCGCGGGGCAGCAGCCAGGGCTGCGCGGCGCAGGGGCCCGGCGCGGCGAGCGCGCTGCAGCCGGCGGGCAGCGGGCTGAGCCGAGCCCTGGCGCCCGCCCTGGGCGCGCCGCCGCCGCCGTCGCCCCACTCGTCCTGCAGCGGCGGCCGTCCGTCCAGCGAGATGTTGGTGAGGAAGGACAGGGCAGCCTGGCGCCGCCGCGGGTCCACGCGCGGCTTCCGGGGCTGCTCGGGCGGTGGCGGCGGGGGCCCCGGCTGCTTCTGCGGCTGCAACGCGCCGGTGCCCGCGGCGTCGGTGCCGGTGCTGCCGCTGCCGCTGCCGCAGGCGGCCGTGCCAGGGGTGGCGGTGGCCGCCGCCATTGTGTCCGTCTGCGGCGCGAGTTCCGCGGCGCCCGGAGAAGCGAGCGGCGCCGAGCGCTAAGCGGCGGGCGCGAGCTGCAGCGACCCGGGCTGGGCAGGGCGCGGGGCGCGGGCGGCGTGCGCAGTGGCCCGGCCCCCCTGCGGGTGCGCCATGCTCGGGGCTCGGGGCTCGGGGCTCGGGGCCTGGGGCGTGGGGATCCCGCGGGGGCGCCGCGCCGACCGCCGCGGCTTCCTGCGCGCAGCGCAGCTCTCGGGCCCGGGCCGGGCGTCTGTATTTGTAGGTGCACGCGCCCCGCGCTCGCGCTCGGAGCAATAACACAGTATCACGTGTGGGCAGTGAAACCTGGGAGGAAAACAAAGCCGCAGGCGGCGGCCGCGCAGGCAGGGCGGGAGGCGTGGGGCCGCAGGAGGAGGAGAAGAAGGAGGAGGAGGAGGAAGGGCGAGCCGAGCGCGCGGCGGGGCTGTCGGGCCGGGGTCGCCCTTGCAGCCGGCGGGCCAAGTCGGTGGCTGCCGCGGCGCACGGAAGCCAGGTGCGGGAGGCGAGCGCGTCACCCCGGCACGCTGGTTCCGAGTTAGGGGCGCTAGCAGAACCCCTGGATTCCCAGCGTGGGCCTCGCTCCGCGGAGAGTCAGGGTCTGCAGGGCAGTCCTTTGGAGAGACGCAGGGTTGTGGACAGCGAGCGCATTAAGGGAACCCCCCGCTGCCATAGGGCCCGACCAGCAGGTCCTTACGGATGTCACGCGCGGACGTCCCACCTGAAAGCGCCCTGCTCACCCAGGCGGAGGGTCGGGCCCCCGCAACCCAATCGGCGTCCACGGACACAGGCACACGCTGGGGCGCATGGATGCCCACGTGTGTGAACACCTGCGTGTGGCCGGGCTTGATTTCCACACGCCCATTTCATGGTGCTGGTACTTTTCATCTCATAGCAAAAGCCAACATAAATTACTTTGGTCCTGACATGTGTTTCATTTCAATGTAGACTGAGGCGGACTTCTTCCGCCTTGTCGTCTTGCCAATTTTTGTGGATTATATGGCCCCCCATAAACTGGGATCGATATGGACAGTTTCTCTCTGTCACTTATTTCATAAACATGCATTTGGCATCCGCCGCGTGTTCTAGAAAGATGAGCTCCTGCCCGAGGACGCGGTGACCCTTCCAGAGCAGAGACTCCGAGTCTGGGAAGTCACAGCCCCACCCCCATCAAGTGCCCATCCGGGCTGGGGTGCGGGGCTTCTTACCCGGTCCGGCAAGGAGCAATTGTCACGCAGAATTCAGCTGTGAGACACCTAAGAAACCTCCGCTACTCTTTCCGAAGGAAAAGCAATGTGTTTAAGATCAACGGATTAATTTAATTAAAGGTTTAAATTTAGCCCTGGAGCTAATGGGTAACTCTACATTGAAATTCCACTCCGTTTCGAGTTCAGGAAAGTAAATTAAGTAAAGGAGAGCAAATGCACGCTGTCCAGCGACGCGCAGCCCACGCCAGGAGGAGATAGGGTGGGCTTCAGGTTACACTGGCTCGGGACAAACAGGTCTCATGGCCCTTTGCACGAACAATCGTTCGTATTTTTTATTTTCGTGCAGTTTTTAAGCTTTTTGAAAAAGTAGCGCCTGGTGGTCTTCTCTCTGCAGCCTTACAGCAGCGGCGAAGGCGAAGCTTGGTGACCCAAGTCCGGGAAATTTCATCAGGATTTTAACTACTTTGTTGAATCACCTTGAAACTTGCAGTTCGCTGTCTTGCAAGTGACTTAACTTGCACGACCACAGGCCTGGCTGTGCAGTCAGGCAGTGTTAAGTGAAGGCTTTCATCTGCACCGCTGAAAGAAAAAGGCTTTTATTACGTAACTGGTAATGTTAGTGTTAATGATAAAATGTTAATTACAAAAAAAAAACCGATACATTTGAAGAAAAGCAGAGCGAAGCAAAAGGACCCCCCGGCAGTTTCCTACGGAAATGCCTTAATATTTTGATTTCTGTCTTGTGGATTTCTGTTTGTTTTAGTACCCCAGGCCTTTGCACTAAACTACACCCCCATTCCCCTTTTTGATTTCTTGTTTTGAGACAAAGCCTCACTAAGTGGCTAGGTTGCCCAAGGCTGGACTCAGACTTGCTATCCTCCTGCCTCAGCCTCCTGTCTCAGCCGCAGATGTCTTTTTAAAAAAATAAATAAAAGAGAAATCCACAGCACATCATGCGTTTCAGACTTTATATCCAGAAAAATTTTTTTCAGTTGGCTTTCTTACATTTGCTGAGTATTAACGTATTTTTTCAATAGCCATTTATTTGCCTACGTGGTGTAACTCTTTGTCTATTTTAAGTGCCAACTACAGAAACTAATTTCAAACATTTATTGAACCTTCAAATTGGCATCAATATCTATCAAACTGTATTTCTGCAATCTAATGGGGGAATCATGAGAATTAAGATTTATTGTTCACCTACTGTGTTACCAGCCAGAGTATTGCTAACCCTTGTAACCCCCGCCACAGTGATGATGGTAAGGGCATTAGCATTGATATTTCAAAGACAAGGCTCAGAAAATTTAAATAATTTGCCCAAGTCTCCCTATTCACCGTGGCTGGGCCTATTCGACTCCGAAACTCATGCGTGTTCTTGCGCCCCCTGCTGGTGAGGATGTTTTCCAGGAAGGGACGGTGTCCAGCTCTCCTACATTTATCCATTAGAGTCAACTGTATGGGAAATGAAGCAAGCTTTGGGGAGAGGATCCCAGGCAGTCCTTTAACCTCTCTGAGCCCATTTCCTCTGTGGGTTACTGTGAGGCACAGATGGGGCTGCATAAGGACTGTTTCATAAACCTTAAAGTATTTTTTACACATCAGTTGCTATGCCATTCTAATCTACTTAACTCCTCAATAATTCTAAATTCTTTTATTTTCTACTGTTAATTGCTTGATCAAGTATGATTGAGCAACGTCTTCATGTACAGTACCATCTTGGTGACAAAGAGATGAAAGTGTGATCCTTAACCCTTGTATCTTGATAGTTAAAATAGTAGAAAACACACTCAGGACACATTTAGAGAAAAGTACAGTGTTCGCTCTGGTTACGTGTCAGATGAGCAGTGTGTTATCAGAATGTGGGGAAGAAGCTGTTAATCTGAGGTGAGCCTATGGGGAGGTGTCAGGCAAGAGCCAGGATTTGAGCTGACCTGAGAGATAAAGGCAGCCAGGAGAAGGGGGTGTGGTGAAGAGGAAGTTGCTAGTTCTGATCTTCAGTGTCCCTAGAGGCCTGTGTGTGTGACAGAGGCTCGCTCCCAGGGGGGCACTGTTGGGAGGTGGCGGAACGTGTAGGACAGTGATGGCGAACCTTTTAGAGCCTTCGATGGTAACAAACAGCATGTTGCAACATACTGCCTTAGGCTCGCCACCGCTGCTGTAGGTGGTGGGTTCTGGTGGGAAGTTAGGTCACTGCCCCTGAAGGAATCTGTGGGACCCTAGTGCCTTCCTTTCTTTTTGGCTTCTGGGCCACAGGTGAGTGGTCTTTCTCTACCTCAGGCTCCTACCTGCATGTGTCAAGCTCCACACTGTGGGCTCCTTACCACAAGCTCAAAAGCAGTGGAATCAACTGATCGTGGACTGACACCTCCAGAATCATGAGCCTAGATAAACCCTTCCTCTTTATAAGCTGATTGTCTCAGGAATTCATTATAGGGACAGAAAACTGATCAACACAAATTTTGCACACATGCCTTATGCATTGCAGGCACAGAGGACTAAAATTTGGGCTCTAATTCCTCTTGGCCTGCCAAGGCTCCTCACTCCCACCTTCACTTTCTTTCTTTCTTTTTTTTTTAATTTTTATTTTTTTATTTTTGTTAGTACTTGTTTGTATTACACAATGGTCACCTTCCTTGTGTGGCGTTGGTGCATGTACATAACACATCTTAGTTTTTTTCATCCCTTTCCTCCTCCTTCCTCCCCTCTCCCTCCATCTCTTGGCCTCCTTCCCTTTTGCAAAAGATCTACCTCCCTGTTTCCTATTATCTGTCTTTTATTATTTTGCTCTTTATTTCCACTTTGGGTTTCTCATAGAAGAGAAACCATGTGATATTTAAGCTCGTGCGTCTGTTTTATGTCAGCTAACATTATGGTCTCAAGATGCATTCATTCCCCACCTCCACTTTTAGATTGCTCCTTTCAAGTTTGCAGTCTGAAAACTTGTTTTATATGCATGACTACAAAATGCGTATACTATTTAGATTAACACAGAATTGGGTGTTGATTAAAGATGAAAAAGAACCTACAATTAGTGACCAGTCCTTTAAAAAGCAATAACTGAGTAAATAAAGAAGTCTGAGAAGTAGCTTAGAGATGTAGTGGCCACCATACATAACAGAAGCTACCTGATGTAGTGGACATAAGGCTTTAGACCCAGACCCAGGTTCCAGTGCCAGTTTAGCCCCATGTGACCTCAGAAGGTCTCCACTTCCACTTTAGCAAGCTACAAGCTTTGTGCCTTGATGGTCTCACCTGTAAAGGTAGGTTGAACAATATTTTACCAGTCTAAATTGTGAAGATTGCTGGTAATAAAACCTATGTAACCCACAGTGAATGTGGCATTCACCAGTGAGCTGTTATTAGAAAAATGCAATATAAAAGGTGCACATAGAAAAGACCAGGATGCCTGAGGTTCTAGGTTTAGTAGTTTTCATTGGTCCTGCCACGCAGGCAAAGCTAGGAGAAACTCTAGCCACCAGCTCTGGCTTAGATCGGGTTATTTTACTGTGTGTTCCATCCAAGTGTGGGCCGAGTGCTCCCAGCACACGCACCAGAATCGCAGATGGGAAATGTGAGCCTGGTGCCCCAACAAGCCTGCTGCTGCCTCAGTCTACTGAGTGAGAGCCTCCAGAGCTAGCGATGGGACTGTCCTGAGGTGGTCCTCAATGCCAGAGGCCTTGTGGTCACATCTGTTGACCTGGAAGAAAGGAGAAAGGGAAGAAAGGTCATCGTTTCCTCCTTTATAATCTGGCATAGTAGGGCTGGGAGTTTGGCTCAGTGGCTTAAGCGCCTGCACTGGCAGGTGTGAAGTTGTGAGTTTGATCCCCAGTGCTGAAAAAAAAAAAAAAATCTGGCATAGTTACTCGAGTGAAAAATTGAGAAACACAGATGATGGGTGTGTCCGTTGGGCTGTATGAACAGTCCCATAAAAAAAAAAAAAGGTGTTACTGATTTATCAGCTCAGGCTGAGAATAGATTTTGGTATCAAAATCTCATCAAGCTGGGGAGGAGAAGAAGCACTGATGTCAGTAACACTTCCTCCACAGCCGTGCTAGGGGAGAGTGATGGCTCCGACGCTGTGGTCTTCAGTTCTCCGAGTCAACCCCGTTCTCCCAGGGCACACGGAGGGATGGAAGGAGACATCTGTTCCGCAAGGACTCCGGGAGGGACTCCCGTGCAGCGTGAGGGTGCGGGTGTGGCTCTGTAGCTCCAGACCACTGGGACGTGGCTGGCCCGCACCTGCCTTGTGTGGCTGCAGTGCCTGACACACAGCGGGGGTGCAGGAGCGGTGGCTGTCCATACGCAGAGACCCGCTGTGACACAGAAGCAGCAGGAGCTTCGTGGCCTGGATGGGAAGCAGTCACTTCGACACCAAATACTTGGGGGCCATTTTCCTAGAACCAACCCAACCTCTGCCCTCTGTACTTGAGCTGGGAATCCGACCGCTCAGTTCAGACACTGCCTGCCTGTGAAGGCTCAGTCTCACAAGATTCGCGCCCCCCCCCCCCCCCCAGCCATTTCTGGTGTCAACTGGGAGCCCCTGGCGATCCACTCTTCTGTCCTTGGCTTCAAATCAGGGCCCACGAGCTTGTCCTTTGGTTCAGCGGTTTGCTGTGATGACTCACAGAGCCCGGGGAAGTAGCCTCTTACCCAGGCTTAGGCTTTCTGGTGCCCAGCTCCCATCCTGAAGCTATCCATCAGGAGTCGCCTCCTTAGAACAAAGGATGTCCTTATCACCCAGGAAATCACAAGGCTTTTAGGAACTGTGTGTCAGGAACTGGGGTCAGAGACCAAATATCAGAACAGAATATACTCTGAGGCCCCAAATCAGTCAGGAAATCATGAGGGATTTAGGATCTCTGCCCAGGAAAAGGGGCAGAGACCAAGGATGTATTTCTGAGCATCACCCCCACCCCCGTGTCGCTGATAACCCTAGAGGATCCCTGGCGTAGAACTGGTGAGAAAATACATTTTGAATTCTTCCCTGAGAGCAGCTCAGACTTCCACAAGGTGACTGTTCGTTCCTAGAGCTAACTGTAAAATTTGAATAATACTGCCATCAGAAAACCAGTGCCTTTTCTTTCTTATGTTACCTCTGTACTTAAATTGTAGCAAACCCCCGGTTTTATTTTCTTTGAAATTATACTGGGATGCATGAACAAGCAGCTTACAGACAATTAAAAAAACAAAAACACTTTACATGTAATTACAGCTCACAAACACACAACTTCCAGATGGCCCGTGTGCCCGGCCCAGGTGCACAGAGGCACTCAGGAGGTGTCCGCCTGCGGGCTCTGGGGTCCAGCACGGTGGCATGCTTGTGCAGTGTTTGTGCTCCTCCAGATCATCCTCACATCAGAGGGGGTGGCTGTGGCCGGATTCTGGGGGAAGCACCACTGCTTTGCCTGCCCACCACTGGGCTGTTCAGCTGAACTAAGTAATCGGCTCACAGGACCTTTGTGGCCGGGTGCGTGCAAACTGCACAAAGGGACAGCCCAGAGGAGGTGGTTAGCAAAAGAAAGCACGGCGGTCACTCTTATGTGGTTGATGAAGCGCAAATTGAACAGCCTCTCTGGGGAGACATTTGGAAATATGTATCGGAGACTTAATTAAATGTCTGCGATTGAAGGAGCGAGCTCTGGAGTAAGACTGAGCCCGGGTCCATTTCTGCCCCTGCTGTGGTTCGAGCACAGTTTGTCCTCAGTGAAACGTGTGTGGGATTTAACCCCATCGCGAGGAGTTACAAGGGTAGAAACTTAGTCTGACTTTGGGGCTCAGAGGCGGGCTTTTGGAAGGTGAGAAGGGGTAGCTGAGATCTTTGGGGTAGATAACTGATTCTGGTGGCTTTGTAAGAGGGAGGAGCTGGGCATGGTGGGGCACATCTATAAATCTCGGCTGAGGCAGGAGGATCGCCATTGAGTTTGGGGCCAGCCGGGCTACATAGTGAGACCCTGTCTCAAAACTTTAAAAAATTTTAAAAAATAAGAAGGAGAGAAATCAGAGGAGACACAGTATACTCCCTGTCTGTCGTCACGTGATGCCCTGAACAGCAGCCTCAAGACGCTGAAAAGCCACCACCAGGTACAGTGGCCTTGGAACAAAACCATGAGCCCAAATAAACTTCTTCACAACCTACCCAATCTGTGGCATTATGTCATTGGCAGCAGAAAATGGACTAAAACAGTCCCTGCTCTCATCAAGCACGTTTCTCTACCTACCTGGGCTTCAGTTTTGTCGTCTTTGAAATGGGATGATGTTATCTCCTTAGGAGAAGTGTTAGGAGAATTCCATGCAGACATCTAAAAAAAAATGTTTAGAACATGGTAAGTACTGAAAAAATGTGGTTACTGTAATAATTCTAAGGAGCTATTGAGAAACAGGGGCAAAGATTTATGCACAAAAGTATTCATTCCAGCATTGCTTAAAATAAATCTTTTTTAAAAAAAAAAACAAAATGTGGACATGGAAAAATAAGTAAATTATGTGTCACTCAAACAATGGGATATTGTGCTTCCACTGAAAAAAAAACTTTACCAAGTTCTTTTGATAATGTGAAAAAGCTTTAGAAACGATGCTAACCAAACAGAATAGAACCTAGGTTGATTATAGTATCTCAAGTTTACAAAAAGGAAAAAAAAAAGGAACTGCTTTAAATACTAATATATGTCTAAAAGATATAGGGATATAGATACTGTACAGCACTGAATCACTGGCTAATGGGAATATGGTGGCTTTCATTTGCTTTCTTTTGCCTAAGTAGAAATCAGTACATGGTCTTATGATTGTTTTCAAACAAGAAATGAGTTTGTTGAAAGCCAGATCTTAAGGATGTCATCCTGGCCACGCGCGTAAGGGCTGGAAGGGACGGTCTGAAGGGGCGAGGAGGGTTTTCATTCATTCCTCCTTTGGATGTCTGCTCGCTCCCCACTCACCAAGTGCCTGCCCTGCACCACGTTCTGCCAGGCGTGAAGGGTAGGACAAGTGCCAGGCTTTGGAGAGTTAACGTCCCCTTGAGAGCAGAGGGTGCCAGGGCAGGTGACCTTCGGGGTGCAGGTCCTGAAAGCGTTTCTCTGTGTTCTCGCCACAGCCCCACTGTGTGTCCTCGGTCAGATGAAGAAGGCCTGGCTGCACAGAGCCAAGCGTGGGACCCGGCTTCAGGTCACACAGGGATCACTGGTTGGTCACCATCTACAGTGTCCTTGTACGGAGGTGCATGTCACAGACTAAGAATGGTGACTCTTAGGGGCAGAGAGACCCACAAAGAAAGCCTTGTGTGAACTCTGATCCTTCTTTACACGAGACACGGCATTTCAGGCCATGCGAGGCATGAGGGGCATTAACATTTGGACTCCACTACAATAATTCAGGCCCTAGGCAAGAAAAGTTAGACCTGGCAGGGAGAATGGAAAACAAGGGTCAAGGGCCAGGGATGTTAGGAGGGAAAACTGGCATCCAGATCTCCCACCTGGTGGGCAGGCAAAATTCCTGGAGGGAGCAGCAGCACCCTGAGGAAGGGACAACATATCTGCAGGTGAAACGCTAACACTGGCTAGGTTTGAACCTAGGTTTGAGTTCCTCTCTGACATCTTCACACAGTGGCTGGATGAAGCAGCTAAGACTGTCTCTTCTGTGTAAATCACAATTTCACCTGTCTTTAACCAATGGAAAGAGAAGTGGGCTTGAGTTCCTACTGGTCCAGCCTTCCAGTTTGTTGACACATGGCCTCAATCCATGGACTGCTGAGGACATTGGTCTCTGGAGCCTGGCACCCTGGCCAAAATCTCGGAAAGTGTTCTCTCTTACCCACGGTCAACCGCAGTCCCAAAAGACTAATATATCTGCCTTGGTGCTTTCAAGAGAGCACATTCACATAACTTGTACTACAGTATATTATTATAATTGTTCTATTGTATGGGAAACCATTGCTGTCCATCTTTTACTGTGCCGAATTTATGTTGAAATGCTATCAAATGTGTGTGTGTATAGGAAAAAGCAGTATGCAGAGGGTTCGTACCATCTGTGGTCTGGGGACACATTCCCTGTGGTAAGAGCAGACTTCTGCACCCCATTTGCCCTCTGACACATGAGTCAGAGGTGACTTGGCGTCTAGTCCCCTTTGATGTATTCCCAGGAGAAGTCTTTGGAAAGAAACCATTCCAAAGTCAGTCCCACTGGAGCGCTTTTCTAGCCCCCCGCTCTGCCCCTTTGATCATAGGTGACAGAACCTGAATCAAAGCTTAGGGAGAATTCTCAGGATGTGGGAGGCCTCAGGGAGCCCAGAGACGTGAACACCTGGTGACTCCCTTTCTTGTCCCCAAGACACCCCTTTCTCCGGGTGCCTAACTCAGTTTCCATTGTCTCTGCAGGTTAGGATTCTCTGCTTCTCTGGTCCCTGGGGCTAGAAGTGTGGCCCCTGGCAGATTGACAGCATTATAATTTCAGGTTGTCATCATAATTTATGGAGACTGTCCCCCTCCTCTTCCATACTGATATGTAATAAAGGAAGCCTTGGCAAAGCTCTTGTGAACAGGCCCTGGACCGGATAGCTGCCCGCGAGGTCTCACTCTCAGGGAAGCAGAAGTTCCCAGAAAAGGTGAGCAGGGCCCACCCCCAAGACTGCGGGCCATGCTCTTGACTTCTCCAGGTAACTCCCCCACTTGCAAAGTGGAGCTGCACCATCTGCCTTGCAGGAAATTACTTGATGATTAAAGAGGACAAAAAAAAAGTGTCAGTAATACTCAGAGGTCCCTCCAAGTCCCCCAAGGACAGACTGGAAAACACTGACAGCCTGTGGGACCTCTCCTGGAAGCTTGAGGCAGAACAGTTTCAGGTCTTCTTTTTAGCTTACAAATGAACGCTCCATGGGAATTTGGCATAGGATGAAACTGACATCTCCATTCAGCACAGAAACGATCGATTCTTCACTCAAAGGTGTTGGGACATCTGGGTTGCCGGCTGAGGGGAAGGGAATCTCTAAGGTTTTACAACCAATTAAATTCCCAATAGCAAAAATATTTAAATGCAAAAAAACAAAATCATGAAAGCATGTTGGGAAAGTGCTACAGAGAAGACTTTCACAAAAGAACTCTGTAAAGTTTTGTTTTGTTCAACCCTTGAACACCAGGACCTGAAATAGTGCTCAATCCACATCACTATTTGATAGAATGAATTAATGAGGAATATTTTTAATCACTTCAGGTAGAGGAGCAGCCTTTCTAAGGAAGACAAGAAACCATGAAGAGGCCAAAAAGTAAGATTCAGCTACAAAAAAAAAAAAAAAAAAAAAAAAAAAAAAAAAAAAAAAAAAAAAAAAAAAAAAAAAAAAAAAAAAAAAAAAAAAAAAAAAAAAAAAAAAAAAAAGTCTATGGAAGGGGGCAAAATCAAAAGCAAGCAGGGAAATATTTGTGACTCATGAACTGCACCTTTCATGATTTTTTTTTGTGTGTATGTGTGCTGAAGCTCAAACTCAGGGCCTCAAGTATGCTTGGCAAACACTTTACCACTGAGCTACATTGCAGCTCCCCTTTCTTTAATATTTAAAGAAATCCTAAATATTGATAAGAAAGAAGCCAACAGTACAATATAAAAATGGGCAAATGATATGAATAAACAGGTCCCAGAATAAGAAATGGAAAGGACTCTACCACATAGAGAGAGAGATTCTGCTGTGTCCAGCACAGCTCTTGAAATTCCCAGGGGGAGGATGGTGGAGGGTAAGGAAGTGAAGACGAGAGTCAGAATGCAGAAGGCTGAGGTCAGGTGGAGCCCTCTCTCCTGATGGGAGAAAAAGGACTGCCCAACAACTGCAGTGGGTTTATTCATACAATCAGCAAGAGGTTGATAACAGGTGAAACCCATCTTCCAATGGGAGAAAGGACCTTCCCAACCACTTGTTTGTCTGGCTTGCCTTGGGTGTGCCATGTTCCCGGGCTGGCCTTGTGTGATCCATCTGCAGCTCAGCTGCTCCCCACATCTCCCCCTTTTCTCTTTTGAAGTTGCAAGTGATGGACGGAGTTGGAGGAGCTGTGTTTGGAGGACTCTGCAGAAGACCTTCTTTTTTGTGGAAGGCTTTTCTTCTCCACTCTTCCCTAGGCATCTCCAGGGAGATTTCTTCCTATGAAGGCCTTCTCAATCTCAAACCCTTTCCACTCTTAGTGGACTTACTCATACAGGCTAAAAATTCCCAGTCCAAAGATTTCGTGTTCCTGCATTCAGCAACTTAACCCTATACAGCACATTACACCATAACAGTAGTTACCAGTGTAGCTGGAAATTGTCAGAAGATGTCAATGATTCAAGTTTCTTTTTATAGCTAGCATATTACTGTGGCATTGTTTTATACATCTTGTGATTATACTTTTCTGTGGGATGTTCAAGATCAAGTTAAAATGAAACCCAAAATTAAGTTTTAATTTAATTTTATTTAAATTTAATTAATTTTAAATAGATTAAAATTAATTTATTGCTATCTATCAAGGTCAGTTAAGTCTCCTTGGGATTTACCTTGGAACCATGTACAGCACCTCTCAGTTCTGTCAGCTGTCGGGATGAGTCACAGGCATTGATTGACCAAGTTGCTTTTTGTGAAAGCTTGGGAGGCTTTTCTCTCCTGGTGACTCTCTTTAGATACACTATACACTGTTGATCTTCCTCTGTTACCCAATGAACTCCTTGGTCTGGAGGTCAGGGACTCAATGAGTTATATAGGATGTCACAGCAAAGGTTCTCATGTTCTTGGTTCTCATTCACCTTGGAGGGTCTGGGGCCAAAATATTGGCTGTCCTCCTAGCCCATCTTTCTTTCTAGTTTTTTGGTTTCCAAGTCTCAGCTGTTGAATGTTCAGAAAAGAAGGTTAATGACATTACATTGTATGCAAGCAGTGAGCTTAATATTATAATTTTACCTAAATATCAAACAAAGTATAGAGCATAACCAGACAACTGTTATTTCCCACCAACCATGGATGTCCCAGTTGTTGAATCCCTGCAGAATGTTAACAGATAACAGTTATATAGTATTACACAGAAAAATTGAGATCAAAAGCCATACATAGTATTTTAGCATGACGATCATGATGACATTTTTATGACACACTTAAATTTCCATTTTGACATAGAATAACCTTTTTAGTCAATCATCTCTACTACGTAAGAAACTTTTACCTAACTTGTCCTTTGACTGGATGTTACTGAAGAAATTTGTGATATTGTGTGGACTGCTTAATGTCTAGACATCTCTAAGTATAGTGGCACATACATAGCATATATATCACACAAGTTTTTGTTATTATTATTGACTGGTGATCTCATATTGGTTTGACATGAAACTTCTATCACAAGTAGCTGGAGCAAAAGAGAAAGGCAGATGTCTGAACCTGAAAGAAATATCTATCACCCTAAATAATCCCTGTTTTACATTTTGAAAGATCTGTACATCTGAAAGCATGAATACATTAAATACACCATGAGATTGATAACAATCATCATAGCCATATGAAAACTTTTGTTTTGTAGTTTAGTTTTGTACCAGAGCATCTTTAACCAGAAAGCCTCATTATTTTATCTCTAGAAAATTTAACCTTTTGATGATGACCAATGTAAACATATCGCAATAATATATTTTGAATAATATTTATTAGGGTGTCTCCCATAAGGCTGTGGAGATCATTGGGGCTTCCTACTAATGAACAAGAACTGGATAGTTGTTCTAGGCAGCTTCTTTCTTATTCATCAACTGAAGTCCTATCCAATAGTTTCATAAAACAATGCAAGCAACACCAGATTTCAAAACAAGACAGCAGGAAATCAACAGTGGCTACCATAATGTCTCTTGTTTTCTTTGAAATAGTTGTCCATATCTTCACACACAATGAATTCAAACAAAACAAAATAGTATAAAACTGATAAAAACAAAAGAATGAAAGCATTACAGGCCTTAAAAACCAGACAATGGGAAAATTAACAATGGCTACCATAATGTCTCTTGTTTTCTTCAAAATAGCTGTCCACACTTTCACACATATTGAAATCAAATAATATAAGACAGACTAAAACAAAGACTTTCAAATCATAATACATAAACAATAATATGCACTACATTTATACAACCAATTCAACATCATTTTGACCAGCTGGCAACCTGGATGGAAGCACATCTTTAATTTCAATGACATTTATTGATAAGCTGAATACAAAAATTCAAAAAAAAAAAAAAGAAAACTTTGTTGAGCTCAAATAAAACAGTTGTTTAGAGATTGGACAAACAGACAAACAAACAGATACATAGTCTGCTTACAAAATCAGTGCACTCAAATATATTTTTGACCAAATTATAGTAACTTTTCTAATTTTGGAAGTTTGTAATTATATACCATTCTTTTTTCTTTTTTTTTTTTTGCACCATGGTTCGAACTCACAGCCTCACACCTGCCAGACAGGCACTTAAGCCACTGAGCCAAACTCCCAGCCCTAGTTTTTTGAGGCAGGGTTGCACTAAGAAGTTTGTAATTATAAACAGACTAGTCAGAATTTTTTTGTAGGTCAGTTAGCAGAGATTGTTTGCAAGAAAAATTTGGAAGGAACAAAAATCTTTTATCTATAATCTATATATCTATCTATATATATATACATATAAATTTATTTTGTTTTAAGAATACAGCAACTACTGTGCCCCTTTCTTTCATGTAGCCTTCAGCCCAACATCTCCATGGACTCTGTCACTTACTTAGGTCTTCTTTTCCCATTTTTGGTTACCATCTCCTGGGCATCCTGGATCCATTTCTTCAATTGGTCCCAGGTTGGCTCTAGCCCCATCCTCATCTATCAACTGTAGTGTGGTCTCCAAGGCATCACCGCCACAGGACTGAGCATCAGCTTTTTGAAAGGTAGAACCAACTCCTTCTCCAGGTCTGGGTCCATGATACTGCTGGACAGCATACTCTGGCACCCAGATAGGCCATACAGCATTCTCTGAAAAGATACAAGCATACCCTAGCCCCATGTGAGTACCAGGCTGGGTCCCTTCCATTGTCCAGTACGAGAATCTTTCCAAAGGACTTTTCCTAACTTCTTTTCCTTTATCTGACTGAATTGTCTTTCTACTGTTGTAGTCCCATCCCTAGTAGGATTTAAAAAGTTAATAACAATTAACTTGTCAGCCTCTGTGTTGTTGATAATTCTCCACTGCTCTGCAATAAAAATGCCACAAAATCCTGAAAAGGTTCATCAGGACCCTGGCGAATAGTGGTCAGGTAAGGAATGCCTCACCCTTTGAAGGAAGTTTCCTCCAAGCCCCTGTGTCCACTACTTTAATTTGTTCATATGCTTGAAATTCAAAAGAAAGTTGATTATTCATGGCAGCAAAGGTGCCTTCTCTGGTTAACATGTCTTTTGTAATGGCCACATTATGAGCAGCACTGCAAGTGGCCTGATCCATAGTAAATAATCCCCTGGGCCCAAACATGCTTTAACCATTCCTTTCCAATCATTAAGGGCATTAACTTGTTGTCCTTTAAGCTCTATAAAACCCAAGGTAAAAGGGACTGAAGGGACATAGGTAACAGTTGCTTGCTTTAGTTCTTTTGTCTTAAAGGGTACAGCTTCATGAAGACATATAACTTGTCCTGGATTACTGGAATTTTGAGCTTCAACAACAGGGTACACATGATGTTGAAAACCCTCTAAGAATTCTTCCACCCTCCTGACTTCTTTTAGCACCAATTTCAAGGGAGAGAAAAAGGACATCTCTACTCTATGAAAGATGGAAATCTCATCCTGTATTGTAGCAAAATTTTTCTGAACTGAGAAAGTGGAAGTATCTGCTTGTGGTGCAGTTAAGGTTGTTGGTTTTATTTTGGGCGGCTGTGAGATGGAAGTTTCAGTGAAACATTTCTCCAGTGGGGATGGGTCCTACCTGACCCCCATAGCTCCTTCCTTATCTGATTGAGCAAAGCTAGAGGGTTCTGGTTCTATCAAGGGGGAAGCTGTTCCTCCACTATCCTTTTTTGCTTGGGGCTTAGTTTTAAAATAGTGCTTGGAGCTAAATCCTCTGTGGTCATCTCAACAGGCTTATGATTATCAAGACACCCCCTGATCAAAGAGTAAAGAAAAGGTAAATACAGGAATACACACAGGCCCCTCAGCAGTGTATCAGACATACAATTTTTGCCCTGCACACCTCTGTAACTCAAGGTTCACTGTTTCTTATTTCCAGAACCAGGGACAAGTCTCTTGCACAAAGGTGAGCAATTTTGTCAGTTGAGAAATCTTTACATCTGAACCTTTTGCTTTCACTAATACAGCAAGTATTTCTATATATAACTGTTATTCTCAAGAACTTGTTTGCTCCATGTTTTACCCCTGATGGGCTCAATATTGATGATATCAATACATCTCTGTCCCCCATGCTTCTCATGAGCCTGCTTTGCTCTTTTCCTTCTGTAAGACTGTTGTTTGTGCACACACACCAAGGTGTCCTCTCACCTGCTATATGACAAGTTTCCTCATATCCCAGGTCCCCATTTGGGTGCTAAAATTCTTCATCCAGTGCAGTTCTTGAAATTCCCAGGGGGAGTACGGTGGAGGATGAAGAAATGAAGACAAGGATCAAAATACAGAAAGCTGAAGTCAGGTGGAGCCCTCTGTCTGATGAGAGAAAAGGAACTGCTCAACAACTGCAGGGCATTTATTTATATAATCAGCAAAAGATTGTTAACAGGTGAAACCCCTCTCCTAATGAGAGAAAGAAAGGACTTTCCCAACAACTTGTTTGTCTGGCTTGCCTCGGGCTCTTTATGTTCTTGGACTGGTCTTGCTTTAGCCCTAATGTGAGATCAATCTCCCACCCAGCCACTCCCTCCAATATTCAACTCTCTCATAATATGAGACAAGCAAATAAAGTCTGAGGAGAAACAACTCGTCACGTATCAGACTGGCAGAAGTCAGGAAGTGTGAGAACACATTGCTGTCAATTGTGTGTTGCCTAAGAGGCGAGGAAACACCCTGAGGGTGTGCAGACCAAAAGGCAGTGACTGGACAGTGTAGCATGTGACACACCAGGCATTTACTCTACAGATGTACTAGTACACGTGCTGAGGGAGACTATTCCAGGATTGTATTTGTCGTCATGTTTTCAGTAACAGGAAAACATTGGAAGTGACCATCAGAGAGCTGCTAACAAGGTCTGGCACAGCCATACAAACAACACATGGTACAGCTCTTCCACGAAGCAGATAACTCTGCTGAATATGTTGTGGAAAGATCTTCATGATGCGTTATCTGAAAATAGCAAGCTGCAGAGTAGTGTATACTTTATGCTAGCATAAAATATATTATAAAATAAGTATATAATATGAAATATATATAATGTAATACATGCTAGCATTTGCACTTTTTAAAAAATCCTGCATACACATGTGTTTACTTATTTATTTTGGATAGAATGTCTCTTTCAGAAGTCCTGAGAAATGGAAAATAGAGCTGGGTGTGGTGGCGCATGCCTTTAATCCCAGCATTCGGGAGGCTGAAGCAGGAGGATCGTTGTGAGTTAGAAACCATCCTGGGCTGCAAAGTGAGTTCAAGGCCAGCCTGAACTGCACAGTGAAACTGTGTTTCAAAAATTAGGGCCGGGGAAAAAAAAAAAATTAGGGCCGGGGATTTAGCTTAGTTGTGTAAGTGCCTGCCTGGCAGGCGCGAGGTTGTGAGTTTGATCTCCAGTACCAAAAACAAGAAAAAAAGAAAGAAATGGAAAATAGTGGTTACCTAACCTAGCAATGGCAAAAACTTTAGCGCTTTTAATGATAACAAACAGCTGGCTGTGGTATGCGTGGCGTAAGTTCATCACCATAGGATTACTTCCTAGGAGAGGTGGTAGAGACTAGATGTGTAAATTTCCATTCTCAACTCTTTTATATGCCTTTTGAATTTTGGACCATGGGTACTACCTCTTTAAATGATAAATTAAGAAAAAAATGTGTGTTCATTTAGCATTCTACTCAATAATATACCCACAATTGATTTGATGTGAAAATAATGCTTCAAACTACTTACCAATTAACTTTCCTGAAATTAACATTCTAGAAAAGCCGCCACATTTGTCCTGGGACTTTGTCTCTGGCCATCCCAGCAAGGACACCCTTTCTGAAGGGAGCAGAACTGTGCCGAGAGTTTGGCACATCAAGTAGCTGTTCCACAAATGCAAGTTCTTGTCCTCTGTGAGAAAGGAACAGTTCCCAGGAGAGGAGCTGGAGGGACCTGCACCCTTGGCAAGGTCAGGAAGCTGAGGAGTGTCCATGCCCCAGGCAGGGACTTAAAAACAACATTCCATGAAACCCAAGGTCACTTGGGGCCCTTACCCTCCAGTATAACACGGTGGCTATCGGGACCAGTCCTGCTCCCCTCCCAGGATTCACCTGCCTGGACAGCTCTACAAAATCACCTCCAGCTCTGTGTCTCAGCACACTGCATTGCCTGATCCCACTTCTCCCCCTTTTAAACCATGGCTTAAACATTCCCTTCCCAGTGAAGCCTCCCAGAGTCCAGGAGCAGTCACTCCGCCCTGTGCACATGTCACATGGCACAGCGACCAATCTCTACCCTGCAGGTTCCTTGAGGACGAGGACCCTGAATTATTCATCTTAAAGACTTAAGTTTAGCCTGGTGCTGGGCATGTAGTAGGTACTCAAAAGAAAAACCAGTCTGGAATGAATGAACACATTGTCCCAAGGGATGCTGCCTGAGGAGTGACAGTGCAGTGGGGAGTTTGGGGAGGTCTCCTAAGGAGGTGCATTTGAGCCGGGACCTTAGGACCAGGGGAGGGAGGGGAGGCCAGTCTGGGAAGGCAGGCAGTGCTGAGGTCCCAGGGCTCAGGGGGTTCACTTTAGTGACAACCCCACTTGAATGGAGTTCAGGAGACAGGACCATCCTTTTCTATGGGGAAGTGGCTGCCTCACACATTGAAGTCACCTCAAGTCCCTGGCCTCGCAGGCTAAATATCAGTTATGACAACCCACACGTTCCTCATGTGCCCACAAATCGCGCTAGGAGTGGTACCCTCTGGGCCTCAAACACCCCTTGTCCTAACCCTCCTGGGGACCTGGCAGATCAGACTTCAGCCCCACAGTGTGCTGTGGTCTGGGTGTGGAACCCAGGGGTTCAGTCAGAGCAGAAGAGATTTTCTGCTTTGTTTCGGTGCTGGGATTGAACCCAGGGCCTCACGTATACTGAGCAGGTGCATCACAGCCTAAGACAGCAATGCCAACTTGCAAGACCCAGTGCCTGAGCACTGGAAGTCCTCCTTGGAGATGCCCACATGGGACTGGAGAGCCCACCTTGGCCATCCTGCATGAGGTCTGTGACCTGAGAGGTAGTGTAGCCTGGTGATGGGCTGCAGGCAGTCACAGCTGTGAGCGCTCCTCTAAGGGGACGTCTTTCAAGGCCCACGGAGGCTCAAGGTTGCAGACTTAACCACAGGGGAGTTCTCCACCAAAGCTCAAGGGTGGGAGCAACTCAAATGTCTCCACCAAAGCAACTCAAATGTCCACCCACAGAGGAGCAGAGAAACAAGACGTGGTGCATACATACATTGCAATACAGATATTCTTCATTTAGCAACCTACCTGTTTAAGAAATATTTGTACTTACAGGTGAAGTGCGCTGTTCAGACTCAGGACTGTCTTTTATTTGTGCAGTTCTGTGCATCTTGTTTATGGAATCTCAGTGTCTGTTTCTGTACAGTCCATCTTCTTTATACAGTACTATAATTTGTGCTGATTGTGCTGTACAGTACAGCGCTGTAGTTACATGTTCTGTTATACATTATGGGGTTGCATGTAAGAGTTATGCAAATAAAAGCAAAGTCATCAACTTGGAGCTTCCTTTGATCATTTCTTCATTCTGAATATTATAATGTACGAACTATATACAATTCCTCATGCGGGAACCAGTTCATTTAACAACCCTGTTCACAGGACCTTAACTCAGTGGTTAAATAAGGAGTGGCTATACCAGTCAGCCTTCCAAAGGAAGGAGATTCTGATGCATGACGTGAGCACATGGGAATAAGCTGCAAAAGCACAAATGGTGTATGAGTCCACCTCTGTGAGGTACCCTGGGGTTGTCACACTACCAGTGGCAGGAAGGAGAAGAGTGGCTGTCAGGGGCTGGGGGAGAGGGGCTGGGAGTTAGTGTGTAATGGGCACAGAGATTCTGTTTTGCAAGATGAAAAGGGTTCTGTGGATAGGCTGTAGTGAGCGTTGCACCATAACGTGGCTGTATATAGGCGCTGAACTTTACACATGAAGATGGAGAAGATCATAAAGTTTATGTTGTATGGATTTTATAGTAATTTTAAGACCATGATAGACTAAGAATCAAGTCCTGGCTCTGCTGTTTGCTGGGGTAATGGTCTCGGCCAGGTTGGCGTATCTGAGTCTCACTTTCCCTATCTGTGAGACAGCGATGACAGTACTCTCCTGGTGGTGGCATTACTGGCTTCACTGCACATCGCCAGGACTCGAGTGCTTGGTTGACTGTGCTGGCAGACTTCGTGTACCTGCTGCTCAGGGAAGCCCCCTTTCCCTCAGGCTCTCCTGCAGGAGGGCTTGGAGCACCTGGCTTGTGGTACAGGGCTGCACCCACTGACTGAAGGACCAGAGGATGGTGTGCGGTGACCGCCCTGGGTATTACTGTCTGCAGTCAGCACACCCCACCCCAAAGTGAGCTGACCACAAAAGACCTCCACCTCTCTCCCTGAACCCCATAGCTGCATTCTCCTTAACTTAAAATCTCCACCACTCCTATGCAGGCTCAGGGAGAGTTGATCATTGTTGAGGGCAATAGCAGTTCATTTTCTTTTGTTTGGATTAAACAATAATTTGATTGGAAAGTGCTTCCTGGTGCAGCAATTAAGGACTGGCTGGAAGTAAAGCCAAGGGCACTTAACCCAGCTAGTCATTAACTACCAGGAAATGCTAGACCCGGAGCGCATTCATTGCTGGTACATACTCTGAAATTGGTGGGAAGAAAAAGAGAAAAAAGAAAGAAAACTGAAGTAATTTCTTTCTAAGCAATGAAAAGTTTAAAAATGGAGCAAGGCGTTGCCATAGACACGATTTCTGGCTCTGGGCAGTTTTGGGCGTCCTCAATGCTTGTGCTCGGTGACAAGACCATTGGACATGGTTCTCAGCAGGGGCTGCTGGGCCTCCCAAGTACCTGCAGGGAATATCTGCAGTGCCGGGCTCCCACGGAAATCCTCAAACCTTCAGTTGTCACTGTCATTTCCTTGGGAAGTGTTTCTAATTACACAGTTCTAGATGCCCGCTCCAGGTCAAGTCTTCTTGTATACAACACACGAAGTGCACAAAACCACAAAATAGCCAGCAGACTCTGGAGTGGTCCAATTTACCATGTGCTTGCTTTTAACTCAGTAGTTAAGCATTAGTGGGTGTCACAGGGCATCATTTGCATGAGCACAAACAACATTCAAGGAACAACATGTGTTTATTTCTTTATAATGCTCCATAGAGGTCACAACCCATTTCAGTTTTATAATAATAGAAATTCCAACTCTAATAGATGGGCTGTTTATTTCAACTGAGTTAGTAGGGACTTTGTAAAGAGGGACTTAATTATTTGGTTTTATTACCTTGGACCTGCCATTTAGGAAACTTCTGGCAGTTTAGTTTCCTGGAGGTGGAAATATTGTTATCTTTGGGTAGGGCAACATTCTCCATCTAGTAGAGAGAACTCTGGACTCCAGTGAGTACACAGATGCTGCTGTTTAGATGTTAAGTTTTCTTTGAAGTTTGGGAACAGTGTCATATTTTTCCTCAAAGAAGGGACAAAATTGGTTTTCTAGGATGGGTTTGGCAACCCCCACCCCCACTGCTTGTTTTTTAAATTTTTTTAAATTATCTTTTTAATTTTAAAGATAGTAAAATCCAACAAAACATAACAGAATGAAGTCAGTCAAAACAAAGCAGTAGAACTGGTACAGAACTTCAAAGAAAGACACTATGAAAACAATAGCCACTACAGTACATCTTGTTATTTTCAGAATGGTTGACCATTCCAACAGGTATAGTAAAATCAAACCAAAAAAACCCCACAATAAAACCAGAGTACAAAATAAGGGCCCCCCCAAAATTAATCAGAGTAAAGCAAAACAATGAGAACAACACTGAGCCTCGAAGACAAGACAGAAGAAAATCCCCCATTTTTGCTATATTGTGTAGCGTCATCTTCCAAAGAGATGCTCAGGCTGCCAGCCCCAGGCCTACAAATGAACAAAACAATACTAGCATTTAGTTGTCTTACATACTTCAGTTGCTATCAGTGTAGCCAGACCTCTGAATGAGCAGGTTGCTTTATCCGGGGGAGGTGCAGATCTTTGTCCTTGATTCTTAGCCCGCACACCAGTAGGCTTACGGGGGTGGGGTGGGGCGCATGTTTCTCTTCCTGGGGTCCACGCCGATCGCCCAGGCCCCCGGAAGGCAGGCTTAGTTGTCTTCTAGTTGGAGGCAATCAGACCCTGCGGGGTGGGCTCCTGAGAGGCCCATTTCTTTCTCTTCCTGGGGTCCACACTGGTCCCACTGCTTGTATTTAGAAGACTGCTCAGCTTTAGGATGCACAGGTCCTGAGGGTCTGATTGTCTGGGCAGAGTCCCAGGCCGAGCCCCAGTCATGGGGTGGGGGAACAAGCTTGCAGCTGATGCATGATCAGTCCAGTCTTAAAAACATGCTGCTAAGTGAGATGAGCCAGTCACCAAAAGACAAGGATTCCACTTACACGAGGTGCTTTAGTGTCATCAAAAGTCAAAGAAGCAGAAAATGCAGCGGCGCCTGCCAGGGGCTGGGAGGAGGGAATGGGACAGAGCTTTCACTGGGCTCAGTTTCCATTCCACGGGACGGGGAGAGTCACAGAGATGGGTGGTGGCGGCGATTGTACCACACCGTGGCTGTGTGCGATTCCGCTGAATTATACACATAAAATGATTAAGGTGGTAAGTTTTAGGTCCTAGATATTTTACTACAACACAAAGAAATCAGGAGGGGGAAAAGACAAGGGAATCCTGATCTCATTTCCTAAGGAACCTCGGCAGGAAGTGGCAGCTACTGCAAGGGGTGGCATTTGTTTCAGGCCTTCTTCCGCATGCTGGCTCCTCCTCTTCTTCTCCAGAACAAGTCCAGGACTTCTCTGCCTGCATGCCTACCACTGTACATTGTATTTCACCCCATGATACGGCTCTAAATACAGGTGGTGGCAGATTCTGTTGTCCAGAGGTGACCAAAACAGTGTCTCCCATCCTGTGTACTCTTCTCTAGTGTCACCTGCACTCTCCTGCTGTCAAGAAAAGGCACTGGCTATTGTTTGGAGCTGGAGTGCCCCCCAAAGGCCCAAATCCTGATCCTCAGCTTTGTGCTTTGGAAGTGGTGGAAACCTTTAAGAGGTAGGGCCTCATGGGAGGTCATCGCCGCTCTTGAAGGGAATTGTGGTAACTTCCTTTTTCTTTTCTGCCTTCCACTCACTACATGAGCAGTTTTACCATGCACTGCTCCCATAATGTGCTGTCTTGCCACAGGCCCAAAAGTAATGGGGCGAAGCAACCATGGCCTGAAACCTTCAAAGCTGTGAGCCAAAATAAACCTTTTATATCTATAAGATGATTAGCTCAAGTATTTGTTATAACAATGGAAAGCTGACTACCACAGGGTCTGTGCCCACCAACTCCCCCATCCATCCCAGCCTGTCTTGTATCTAAATAGACTCCTGACACTCAGTAGCCAACAGAATGATGTAGAAATGGTGGTACATGCCTGTAATCCCTGAACTCTGGGAGGATGAGAGAGGAGGATTACAAATTTGAACCCAGCCAGCAAATTTAGCAACTTAGCAAGATCCTTGTTACAGTTTATATTCCTGTGGCCCCACCAAGTCTCATGTGATCATGCATGTGGCTGAGTCTAGCGTTCGTGATTGGTTTGTTGTCTGGCACTGGGATTGGTGGTGTGAGTGTGGAACTTGCCCAGGGGTGGGCCCAACAGTGTAAGGGAGGGAAGAAGGTGGGGCTTCTCTCTCTTGCCCAGTTCCTTCCTTGCTGTTTGCGGCAGCCATGAACAGCAGCCCCACCACGCCATGCTGCTTTGGAGTCAACTGAGTATGGACTGAAACCTCCAAGAACTGTAAGAAATAAACCTTCTCTTCCCTAATTTTGGGCATTAGGTATTCTATCTCAACAATGAGAAAAAAATAACTAAGACAGCCCTGTATTAAAATAAAAAATAAAAAAGAATGGGATATAGTTCAGTGGGAAGAACCTGGGTTCAATTTCCAGTTCCTCAAAAAAAATAATAGCAATAATAATAAATTTAAAATTGCAGTATAAATTTTTCAACTGACAGTTTTTTGATTCATCTTGATTTCCTCTTTCTTGCCCTGTTCTCTTCACTATTCACATGTATTAATTATTTAAGACATCAATAAGTAGTTTTGTACTAGTATCCATCTCATCAGTAGGAATAGTCCTGAAACATAGTATGTGCTCAATTAAAATGTGTTTTTAATAAGCAATTTACAATCTAAAAAATACAGGACACTTAAGGAGAAGTAAGTGTAAGAGTTGGTCCTTGTCATCAGCTACTATTTAATCTTGTAAAACACTGGGTGAGCTATTGCAAGCCATGAGTATGATTTACTGATGATGGTCTACAAGCAAACTCAGAAAACATAAGTGAAACAATTGTTTCTACTGTGCAAAAATGAAAAATTCTGCAAATGAAAAAACATTGTAATTACAATGCAGGCTGACAGCAAGCCGGGAAAGATTGGCAAGTATATTAACGAAAGGTTACATGAAGAGAGCTTGTAGCTCAGGACAAGAAAGACACAAAGGGGAGGGGAGAGTAAAAATAAATAGAAAAATATGAATGGTAATAAACATGTGAAAAATGAACTTCATTAACAGTCCCAGAAATTCATATTCAAACCACAGTGAAATAACTTTTATTACAGTGCTGGTATGGAACCCAACATTTTTCTTTTATCAAATTGGCAAAGAATTTTTAAAAGATAACATGCAGTGTTTTCAAAACTGGAGAGACTGAAAATTGGTGTTTACAATTGCATGTCAAATACCTTTCAAATTAGGGCATGCCATCTCAACATTTCCAGATGCATGCTGAAGAATTTATTGCTGATGTCTGCTGAGATTTGCTTACAAAGGCTCTCATGAACTATTGTTTTTAATAGTAGAAAATTGGGATTAATGGGTAGTCACTGGGACTTGGTTAAATAAATCATAGCACCACTCTGCAATGCAATACTGTACAGTCACTACAAATCCTGATATAGGCCAGGCATGGTGGCATGTGCCAGTAATCCTAGCACTCAAGAGGCTGAGGCAGGAGGATCACTGTGAATTCAAGGCCATCTTGGCCTGCATAGTGAGTTCAAAGTCAGCCTAAACTGCACCGTGAAGCCCTGCCTCAAAAAGACAAATTCTGATATAAAATATATATAGGGACATAGTTACATTCTATGGTTGATTTTAAAAGATTGATCTACCAAGCAAATGTATGACATTTTATTTGTATTATATATCCATATATACCCCATAAACATAAATGTACATATAAGAAAGCCAAAATGATTTACACTAAAACTGTATAATTCTGGGTGATTTTATTCTTCCTATTTCCCTTCTATGTTTTTAAACGTTCTATACTAGCCTTTTTACTTTTCTATTCAAGAATAAATATATATATATATATATATATATATATATATATATGTATCAGGATCCCTTTTCAGTAGTGTGGAAATTACCTCTTAAGTAGAGACAGGAACAACCACTGTGGTTGTCCCTTTGGAAGGACTCTAGGCCCACGGTGCACATTTCCAGCACTCCCTGCTCTCGTGAGCACGTACAGTAAGGAGGGAGGGATTGTGGGGAATGATGGTTCTTGCCACCAATCCCTGCAGTAAATCTTTATGACTACGGGACTAAGTGCTCTGTGTTCCCTAAAACCACAGAATAGACACCACATCTGCCATTCGTTCCACACTGATGTAGAAAGACCTGGGCATGAAGGACATCATCAATCTAAATGCTACTCTGGCTGGGCGTAGTGCCACATACCTGGAATCCCATCATTCTGGGAGGCTGAGGCAGGAGAATCCCAAGTTCAAGCCCAGCCTGGGCAATTTAGTGAACTAAGCAAGACCATGTCTCCAAGTTTAAAAATACATTTTTTAAAAAAAGGGGGCTAAGGGTGTAGCTCAGTGCAAAGACCCTGGGTTCAATCTCCAAGACCACAAAAATAAATATTAAGTAAATAAATAAATGCCATTCCAACCCCATCAGCACCACTTCTGCCGCACAGACAAGTGTGCCAAATGGATTTGCTTTGTTTTCATCCCACACAAACACAGGAACAACCCGATTAGTTCCAGACACCGCTGCGGTGGGGTAAAGGACAGCGTTCTGCCCGGACTGCGAATGTGAGAGGGGGAAAAGCTGGATCGTGAGAGGCAAATAAAGTTTACTTCTTTCTCCTTTATTTAGCTTTCTGTTTTTTGAGGACACAGAAAACTCATGCAATGAAACCTGGTGGGACACTATAGTTTCCAAAACAAAAATAAGATAAAGCGAGGGTTCAACCTTCATGAATTCCTCTAGCTTTATTTCTAAATATAATTCCTATACAAAAGTGCTTCTCTGCACTTTGGGGATCACAAAAAGAAATGAAATCTTATAGAACCTCCCCCCCAAAAAGGGAAAAGTTTTGAAAACTATCTGTTCAGATAATTGCATGAACCATTAAAACTTGCCAGCTCACAATGGCAGAATGCTATCTTCCCACAGGTAGAAACAATATTTCCTTCAACTCTGTCCTTTTACCCCATTTTATTATTTGCTGCCGAAGAAAGATCAGGAAGTGTTGGAAGTGTTTTTAAGCTCACAAGTGTTTTAGCTGACTTTTTATGAGGTTTCCTTTGGATTCAAGAGACTTCCAGAAATATAAGTGGGGTTTCTGGGAAGCTTATGCACTGTCACCACAGGGGTTTCCCGGGGAGGGGTCACCTGCACATCACATCTCTTGGGACCCATGACCCAGGACAATAAAATCAAAGGAGGTGGTAATTCTCTGTCGACCTTCAGGCTGGAAAACAGCCCAGAAAACAATAAATTCATTGACACCTAAAGACACCCTTCCTGTGGCAGCAGTCACCCCTGGGAGTGTGGGGTCCCAAGGGTGTTTATAGCTGGGTGTTAGGATGGAGTCCAGGAGAGGAATCTGACAGGCTTCTTCCAGATGCTTCTGTTACTTCACCCTTAAGCTAATGAAAGAAAATAATTCTAAAAAATTCTATTTGTTAAAAGAATTTGCTTATTTAGCAGAAATATCCAGAGCTCAAGGGAGATGTAATAATCCCACAAAGGCCCCCAGCTCTCCCTCTTGCTGAATAGCCCCCACGTCCCGTGGCTGCTCCAGGAACAGCTCCTCCTCCCCTCCACACTCTCCAATTTCCCTTCCCCTTTTGGCTTCTGTCTCTCTCCTTTCTTCTCATCCTCTCCCAGTGTATTTATTTGTCTTTCCTTCTCCAGTAACTCTCCACTCTTCCCTCTGTGTGTCACATCAGGCCAATCTTACCCAAACCCCACACAAAAGGTGCAGAATCTACCTACCAGGAGGGCAGAATTCTCCATCTCAGGCGCGAATGCTGAGGGTTACACACAGTTAAGTCATCTGACAAATGAGAAATTCAACCATTAGGATAAACAACTTGCCCAAAGCCACACAGTCTGGAAGTAGCAGAACCAGTCTCCAAACTTCCTGATTCCTCACCTTTGGCTGTTTCCACAGTGTGGGAGGGAGGAGGCCAGTGGGCGAATGAGAGAATTAAATTCTATTTACGGACCACCATCTCGTCTCAGATTTGCGGATGGCCTGGCTTCTATGCCCGAGACGGGACACAGTCCTTCTCCCAGGAAGCCCCCTGTAGTGTGGACAACAGGAGAATCTTCCAGAAGCACACAGTAGGAAGACATTCTGTTCCCAGAGGGCCGCACAGCACAACATGGTGGCCCAGTCCCATTGTCTTCCTGTGTGAGGGTGTCCCTGGCACCATACAAGGCATTTGGGCCTTGACTCCATAGTTCCTTTATTTCTCCTGGTGTTTTGGGGGCGCCTGAGTAACAAGAACTGTGACATCTATTTGGGAGTGTCTCCCAGCTCTGGTGAGGTTCAAGGCCCACAGCCATTGCAGGGCCTTTGGCTTCCTCTTTCCCCCAGCGTTTCTCACTGACTTCAGATGGGGACTCTTCAGATGGGGACTCATCCCCCAAGCTTAAAACTCATGCTGCTACCGGCCTGTGAGAATCAACAACTCTGGTAGCTGGAAGTATTTCAAAGACTCTGAAAAAAGACTATCCCGAAATATATATGTAAATGCATGCCCATCTTCTGTAGAAGTTACTGTTACATAAAACACAACTGCTTTTAGGGGGATCTATGTGGCATTTTGGTGAGTGAAGGAGAGAAGAGTGGAGCAGCAGGGAGACCGAGGTTTCTGCAGAAACGGTTCCAGGGGCGGGGGGTCTTCTCCTCCTGCCCTCTCTGGGTAGGTCTCCGTGATTTTGCTAGGGCTTTCAGAGTTAGGCATCCACTTTCGGCGGCTGAAGGTCGCCAGCAGCTTCCTACCCAGCCTGCTTCCCGGGAGCTGGTGGCCAGCGTGAAGATGCACAGCAGGGAGAGGAAGGGAGTTTTGGCGCTGTGGGCCGAGGGAGCTGAACGCTCCCGCTTGGATGCGATTAAGCCTGAACCTCTTAATGCATGCTCAGGGTTCACCTCTGAGCCGCTGTTAACTCTGTGATCCATCCCCAGACAAGGGTTTAGCCCGCGCGAGAGTGGAAGTTAAAGCTGAAAGGAAGTTTCTAGAATGCAGTGCTACTACCCAAATGAAAATCATTTGCCAGGCTGTGGCTGTCGCTCAGCAGTAGAGCACTTAACTAGCGACCTAGAGACCCTGGGTTCAATCCCCAGCACTGCAAAGAAAAAAAAAATGTAACCGTGAAGGCTGTCATCTGCCAGCATGTTTCTCAGACGGCACTGAGACTATTGGAGAAATAAAAAAAAGGGAGTGTGGAGTCTTCTCTTGTATTCTGAATCAATACAAGTAACAAACTTTGCTGCCAGAGTTGTGTTTTGAGAGCTGAAAATTCAGGTGCCCTGGGCATGAGAATGGGGGAGGGGGCGGTGTTGGGTATAAATAAGCTACTGGCTGTCTCTACTCTTCTTTCTCCTGTGGTCTAGCAGATGAAGGAAAATGGTTTCAAGCAGCCTATTTGATAAAATTGTTTACATGAGATTCAGTTTTGTTTTTGAGTTCAGTGAGAGTTAAGAGATCTTTAGTAGCGCAGGGGCGTCCTGGGAGCCTTCTGCCAGGCTCTGGGAACAGTGGGAAAGGTCTGGTAGGCTGGCACCCAGAGGTGACCTGCTGGCAGGGTTGGTTGGGCCACAGATAACACACTTAGGGAGTATTCTCCCAGCCTGTCCTCAGGACCTGCCTCCCAGCTCATTGACCTGTTTTCCACAGCCACTGTATGAGATACACCAGGCAGAACTGATGCCACTATCAATCGCCACGTATGCACACATACATTCGGAGCTATCTGTGTGCTTTCGGGCCATGTGAATATAACAGTGTATTTATAATTTAAGTTTCTTCGAATCAAAGCATGGAAAACATATTCTCTAAAGGTAGCTGAAGAATTTTCAGAAACTGAAGTAAGATTTCAGGAAGAAGCACATTTGCTATAAATGAGTGAAACTCCATGTGCTTGAGGTTTAAACTGAACTTCATAATTCATTTTTAATACTTCTTTGATCTGCTCGAAGAAATAATGATCAATCACCAGACATGTGAGTGACCACTTGAAAGCACCATTGATGTGCAAGACACCATACTAGATTCATTATCTCATTTCCTACTAGAACTCTGGGGGGAAAACATTCTTTCTAGTTTAGTGCCCAGAAATCCTTTCATCAATTTATGTCGGTATTAGCAATTTACAGTGAATTAAAATGTGGAGTAGAATATGATTCAAACACCAAACTAAACAACTGAGTACATACAATCTTGCCAAAACTCAATAATCAATACACTAGCATGATATGTCAAAACTGGCCTTCTTAGAAACTATCTAGAAAACCCTGTAAATCTTCATAAAATCTCTCTAGTACCCCCCAACTTGTTTTGCACGGAATGAACAGAATTTAAACATCAACTGCTTTGTATCTCCAGTTGCTTTTCCCAAGAAAAACATGCTGTTGTTATCAAGTGTCTGTGCGTTGTGAAATTTTTTACTGCTTATCAGAAGTTCTTCATTAAGAGAAATATGTGCCAACAAACTCAGCAATAACAGCCACACACACAGGCACACGCGCGCGCACACACACACACACACACATCCTTCAAACATTCAGAACACTCATGCCTGTGCCAACATGACCCCAGATAAGCACAAACCCAAGAATCCAAATTTGGTGTTGGCAAAGCCAGTTAAGGAGGAAAAAATACAACATTCTGCTTGCTCTTTTCCTGATCCACGTGCATGGTATTTTAATGTATTTTTAATATATAGTCGACTATCATTTTAATTTGTCTAGTTGGGCATTTTAGTAGAACGCATAGTTTCTAATTTTTAGAAGAAAAAGATTGTTCTTAATTACTGGACTGCAAGTTGAAATAGCATGAGGTTTAAGAGATCTATGATGTATAGTTTTTTAAAATCATATTTAGAATGAACATAATGATTTACTTCAGACTCTCATGAATATTATGACTCCGGTATAGAATGAATTACATAACAGGATTATTTTGATTGCAGTTAGCATCATGACTCATGTAGATTTACTAACTTTTGGTGGAGTGGATTAATGCACTTTGAGATGATTCCAGGTAACATATTGTGAGAGATTCACATACCAACTTTTTTTTTTCTTGTGGTGCTGCTTACCAGTACTTTAGTAAATCTTATTCAAACCTTATTATCCCAGGTGACCATTCATGATGCATTTAGGTAGATTTCTCTACCAAGTTAGATTTTCTCCTACCAAATTAAATTTCTCTACCTGCATTTATAAGAGAAAAAAAAATAAAAGAAAGAAAGAAAAAGGAATGTACCAGCACATAAGGGAGAAAAAGAGAACATTTTTGGACACGTTTCCCTTGGATCTGATTACATGAAGCACGCATGTTCCTTCCCTGTACGAGATGGCTGTGCTCACTCCCTGCCTTGCGAACTGGCCTGGCTGCCCGCCTGGGTGCAGCCATTGACATTTCCTTGTTTCAGACCAAGGCACCAGTAGCATCTGGCCAGAAGCACTGGGTGGGGAACTGAGGCCACAGCACACAGTGGCCCAAGGACCTGGGCAGCAATGAGTCAAAAGCAGGTAGATGATAAAAGCTGAGAGCCCAGCGCTGCCCGAGGGCTGAGCAAGGCCATTGGCAGCGCGCGCCCCTCTCAGCTAGTGCAGCTTAGAGGTGAAGTTGGGACACGGTCGAGGAGGAGGAGGCCTTGGTTTGTCTTCCTGCCCCAGCTCTGTACCTTCCACAAGTGGACCCTCCCTTTCTCCCATGGTTCTTCGGAACCTGCTTCTCTTAGAGTTGTGATTACACCTGTTTGTTTCACAAAGTGCTCCCTGCAGGCTGTGAGCCACAGCTGCTCTGCCTTGCTCGACTCAACAGCATTCACCATCCGTGCAACCCAGTTAGGACCCACGCTCACGGTGTCTTTTGGAAGTGTCGTTTCAATGTGACCTTGTTTCCCTAAGTCACACCATGCGCTCCTTGAGGTTAGGCTCTGATCAATAGCGCGAGGCCAGCCCAGGAACTGTATTTTAGTGGTCAGGCTCGTTCGCCATGGTGGAACTGTTGGCCTGTGGTTTATTACATCTCCTGGTCAATTATTATGTGTCAATTTAAGCTATTTGTATGCGCTGGGCATGTGTAAGATGGGCGTGTGGTACACGCCTATAATCTCAGTGCTCTAGGAGGCTGGAGTAGGAAGAATATAAATTTGAGCCCAGCCTGGGCAATGTACAAAAACTGTGTCTCCAAGTATATAAAAAAAGTTCAAACTGGATGAGACTGTAGGTCCTTGGTTCAATCTCCAATATCAAATAAATATATATATATTTATATGTGATCATATATATATGCATATATATAATATATATATATATATATATATGTATATATATACCTCCGTATATTAGACTGGGAGGAGGAAGATGCAGGGTAAGGACCACCCTACACTTTTTCTAAATCTGGGTGCGATGTCCAGCAAAAGTGCTGTTGTAAACACCTAATATCCTTGGCACTTTTGAAGTCAAGTAGAAAAATTGAAAGGAGTTTTTGATAATGGCTCCAAAATAAATTTTAAAAAATTTTCTTTTAAAATCAAAGCTCCCATATGGAGGGAGGATTGCTCCTAATGAGAGATTGCTCTTTGAGGTGAGTGTTGCATCCTCTAGGATTGTGTGGTCCTAACACAGACTCATTGGGGATGTGGGCACTAGTTCCTGCCAGTGCTTTCTGCTGCCATTCGGTAATTCTGAGGCAAATCACAGACATTACATCCTTCACTGCACATACCTTTTGGATAAACATTTCGATACCTGTTTGTTTTTTAAATTGGCAATTGTTAAACTGAAACAGGAGGACTCCCACCTTTCCATATCACCCAGTGGTCCTCCTGGTTTGCCATCTGTGAACAGAGGGTTGCAGGTGCCTTCCTCACTTCCTCCATCCTCCAGGACAAAACAACCAAGACAAGTCAAGGATTACCAGATGCTGTTTTCAGCGGGAGACTTTCACCAGAGATGTTTGGACTACGCGCATTTTGTCACCACTCTGGTTTGCGCTAGTTTGGTGATCGATATGAAGTGGTTAGCACCCACAGCTTCTCTCAGGTGGAGTGAGATGGTTTACCACCACCTGCACCTCGCTGCCATCTCTACCTCTCCTGGTGTCCCCTGTAAAGCCCTCCACCAGGCTGGGAGCTGAGTCCATTATTAACCCAACCCTCCTGTTCCGTTCCTTGCCTGTCCTGCTGATTTGAAAAAGATATGTCCATCTGCTGATGGGAGTGACTCTTCCCATCCCAATACTTACTGAAACCAGAGATTATTTTTCAGTTCTGCTTACAGAAAGACTTAGCAAAAAACAAGGAGGGGACACACGTTGAGTGAAGTAATGGTTGAATGCTAATGTGCAACAGAAGGTTGAAACACCTGGTTCTGTCGAGATTGGCTCTTAAAGGATAGGACGGTCAAGTGGTGGGGTATCGTGCTTTTTTCCTCCTTCCCCCTCGGGGGATGGCTTTGCTGGCTATTTGATTGTCCCACTGGTTCCATTTGATTAAGCTGCTGACTCTGGAGCCACTCTTTAAAAGCAAATGAACTCTGTAAACACAAAACTTGACTTTGAGGCCTCTGAGTTCTTCTGTAGAGGCTGGCAGTCATGACCTTGAGCAGAAATGGAACATTTTTTTCCTTTTCGTGGTGCTGGAGATCAAATCCCTGGGCTGTGTAAATGTTAGGGAAGTTCTCTGCTACTGAGCTCTATCACCAGCTCAGGGATGCAACTTCTAAGCCAGTTCAGCCCAGAACCATAACCCCATCCTTTATCTTCTCCCAAAGGTCACACCCCCTCCAACTCCCTTCCCTAGATGGGTGTCTGAAAAGAGTGTCGATCGGTGTCAGGAGGAGCCTGGCTGGCTCCTGTACGCCTGGGCTGCAAATGCTCTCTGCGGAAGGAAGATGTTAAACACACGTAGCAAGCCCTCCGCAGGAATGCTTGAGTCCTCGCCGCCCATCGGTGGGCCAGCTATCATTCAAAAATGTCTTAATGGAATGTTCTTTTATCCAAGTTCTACCCCTAAAAAGAAATATCATTTTTACTGCTTTCTCTCTCTTTGTGCTTCTGACATTAACTAGATGACAAGTGCAGTCATCATGTCACCATTATTATTGACATTGGCCAAAGATTGAGAGTGTTTTAAGCAACTTGCCTAAAATTAAAGTTTGTTAGCAGGGGAGTCTGAAGCCCTGGTCCCTGCTAGAATACAAAGTGTAGGTTTCCGTGCCCTGTTTACTCATTTTTTTTCTTTTGTCAAAATCACAGTTCATCATAATTTAGTCCAGCATGACCATTTAAATGGGCATCAGCAGACTGTCCTTGTGAAGTGTGGCGTGTGAGCATTTGGGGACAGAAAGGATCCTTGTCCTCGCTAACCTTTCAGAGTTATTGTGGCAGCTACAAGTGTAAGTGTAAGCTGTATACTTGCTGTTCAAAACTATTCAAATAAAGATGATGACATGGCTAATTTCATAGGATGCCTGAGGGGTGTTTTCAGGTAGTAAGTCCTTTGGACTGAATTTCTTTTTTTTTTTTTTTTTTTTTTTT
>RJWM01001906.1:0-16430 GCA_004363535.1 Dasyprocta punctata | reverse complement strand
TCAGTCTCCCGAGTGCTGGGATTAAAGGCGTGCGCCACCACACCCGGCTTTGACTGATTTTCTTGATTTGGTTTTTCAGCACTGGGAGTTGAACCCGGAAGTGCTGAGCTACATTCCCAGCTAGCTCTCTTGTTTTTACTCTGAGACAGGCTCTTGCTAAATTGCCCAAACTGACCGAAACTTGTGATTCTCCTGCTTCAGTGTGCCTAGTGACTGGGACTATAGTAATGTGCTACCAGGTCTGCTGAACTAAATTCTTTATTCATCATCTCATTTAATCCTTATCACAATCCTATAATGTTTTTGTTATTATTATTTTCATATACATTATAGTATAGAGCAATTGCATAAATGTGTTGAATACAGCAGCTTTTAGTGCTGGAAAGATTCTCTGGGCAAATCCTATTCCAAATACTGATACCCACTAGAAAAATACAAAAGGCATAAGAAAACTCAGTGGACACTGAAAATAAACTAAGATGTACTCCTAATTATACTTCCTTAGCATTCATAATCTGTCATTCACAAACAGGGATTTCTGAGTCTGACAGCTAATTTTAGGCGTCCGCTGGACTAGGTTAAGGCATAGACGGAGAGCAGGCAAAGCATCACTTCTGGGTGTGTCTGTGGGGATGTTTCCAGCGGGAACTGCCTGGGAGGTTGGTGGGCTGAATGGGGAAAATCCGTCCTCTACAGAGGAAGTGGAATTTCTGTCTCCCAGCACAAGCACATCTTCCTGCTCCTTCTGCCCTTGGATGTCAGAACTCCAGGCTCTCTGACCACTGGACTCTGGTACCAAGGCCAGGGCCACTCTGTTTTCAAGCCTTCAGCCACTGGCCTTCTTGGTTCTGAGGCAGGCGTCTTAGACTGAGCCACACTAGCGGCGTCCGGGGTTCCAGCTTGCAGGTGAGTTGTCCTGGCCTGGGACTCCTCAGCCTCCAGAATCAAGGGTGCGGATCCCTCAGTCACTTCCCTGTTATAGCTCATGTCTCTCTCCCTGTCTGCCTGCCTTCTCTCTCTCCTCCCCGCACTGGTTCTCTCTGGAGAATCCTGATAAATACTCTAAACATCTAAATACAGATTTCTAAAAGGTATTATACCAGCAGAGACCTACGATTAATAAATGAGAGTGAGGCTTATCTTCTTCAAAACCATCATTCTAATCACCACTGTAGGTTCCTCTCTCACTCTTATTCTTCAATGTAGCAAAAGAAGATTTCCAGTGAAGTCAGTGCAGAACCAAAGACAGCAAAATGAGAGAACCAGAGGCTGAGAAGAGGAACCTCAGCTTCTTCCAGGATAATGTGACTTCCTTGTTAAAGACAAACAACAACAAACCCTCGGTCTTGTCAGGCAGGCCTATCAAGGCATAATTAGTAATGTGGTTCCTAAATGCCTAACACAAAAATAATTTAATAAATTATAACTGTCATACATGGAATATTTTGAGCCCATTAAAATGAATATTTTAAACTGTGGAATGGTAGTATGAGGAAGTCCTCAAATGAAACAGTCAGTGGTAAGTCAGGATACAAATGCCCATGTGGCAAGATCACAGGGATGTTTCACAGACACACAGGGAAGATACGTACTAAAGTGTTGACAAAGATTATCTTTGAATGCTGGAGTTATGAGGTTAGGTTTTCTGTGGTTTTTTCTTTTTCTCTTTCTTTTTCTTTTTTTCTCTGTGCTGGGGACCAAACTCAGGGCCTTACACATGCTAAGCAAGCGCTTCATACTCCTAGCCATGTGAGTTTCTGAAGAATGATTATGTTCTTCCTTATTTTCCAAATATCCATGAGCCTTTATTCTTTTTATAATAATAAAAAAAGTAAAATACTTAAGGGATTAATTAGTGCAGCTCTAATATAGGTAGAAATTTCTAGGACTGGTGATGTTACTCAGTAGTAGAAGGACTGCTTAGCATGCACAAGGGCCTGGTTTGATCCCTAGAACCAGAAAAAAGTGTCTGAAGATTATAGTTTAGGAAATTAAATTTGTGTTTTTTCATAGCCCTGTATAATTATTAACCAAATTTGATTTTGTATGTTGCCTTAATCCTAGGTGTTTTTTCAGCAGATTCCTTTTACACCAAATGGTTTGGATCTTCCTGACATGGAAAGAAGTTTTCAGAGTAAGTGTTAAGTGTTTTACGCAAATGACATCTAGGTAAGGGAGGCTCAGCCTAGCAAATAATCCTTCACTGTGCTAGGAGTTTCCTTCTGATTTACAGGCAATTATTTATGTCTACATACTGGAAAAGTTCTGCTAAACACAGAATTGAACCAAGAAAAATCCATAGGGAATAAATTGGCAAAAATAGGACTAAGATGGGTTTTTGTGAACAGGTATTCGAACATTAAATGTTGAAAGTCAGGTATCTATTCTTTGGAGAGAAACTGGAAAACCCCTGGAAATTTAAATATAGAATCTGATGATAATGCAGAGGCATTCATTTTTCCCTTAGAAATTATTTTCAGAACTCAGTGTTAAAAATAAAACAGAGATTTCTCTGTCTCAAAAGCTTTCACAAAGAAGACAGAAGTGGCCCTCCCAGGACCCCGTCCAGTAGGGCTCGCTGGAGAGGGACCGTGAGGAGGTATGTGAGCAAACAGACTAGAAGTGGGCTGGAGAATAATCCTGCACAGAGCTGCACCTCTGCACAGAGCACCTGTTCCTCCAGTGCTCTGATTGCTGCCAGACCTCTCCCCTGCTTCCACCTGTTATTTTAGGGAGTTTGTACTGGTCAGTTTTTCTATGGCTGGGACAAAACACTTGACCCTGGCAATTTAAAGGAGAGGCTTGTTTTGGCTCATGGTTTGGCTCATGTCTTGGCTTTTGCTTTGCAAGAACAAAATACCTGATATCCACAAGTAACAGGAGGAAAGGTTTATTTTCACTCACAGTTTGTTCACAGTGTGTAGAGGTTTCATTCCATAGTTAGCTGGCTCCAAGGGGCGGGGGCTGGGGTGGCATGGCAGAGGAGAAACAACCCATAGAGTAGCAGACAGGAAACAGTAAGGCTTCCTTGTTCTTTTCCTTTTTATTCCATCCAGGCTACAAGCTTATTGGTTTGTGCTGCCCACACTGAGTGGATCTTCCTTCTTCAGTAAGTCCGTCATCCAGAAACATCCAGAACCAATCAATGGACTAAGCCAGGATCACACACTGTGATCCAGCCACCTCCTAAAAGTCCCACCCATGAGCACATGTGGCTTTGGGGGAACATCCGAGTATAAAACACAACAGTTGGCTGGCTTCAAGAGAGAAGTGGCATGGTGGAAGGACATATGGAGGAAAGCTGCTCAATCCATGGCACCCAGGAAACAGAAAGAAAGCAAGAGAGCCAGAACATAGGAAAGCAGGGGACAAGAATATGCCCTTCCAGGCCAAACCCCAGAGGCCCACCTCCTCTAACTAGGTTTCACTTTCTGAAAGCACATTCAGCTATGGGGACGTCAATGAATTCATCCACTGATGAGTGTAGTGCTCTCTTGATCCAGTCACCTTTCAAAAATCCCACTCCTGAACATGTGAGACTTGAGGGGGACATTCTAGATCTAAACCATAACAGAAATACATTTTTCACCTGGGCTCTCTGAATCGATGTGGCATGAATGCTTCTGCGAGATCGGTCTAACCTTGCTCATGATCATCACCAGGAACCGAATATGACCTGGAAGAGGAAGTGCTGGCCCTGCTAAGGGAGGAAAGGGACTATATGCTGAAGGAACTGCGGGTCAAGGCAGAATGTTCCAGGAAGAACTGGGAAGATAGGTATAGGATCTGGTTCTGAGAGTGCTGAATGAATGCAAATGGAATCCAAGGCTGAAGAAGATAGATAGAGTTTATTGATATGAAAGAACTCTCCCAGGATACAGGGCTTCACAGCCTGGCAAGGACCCCAAAACAGAAAAGCAATGAGAAGCTCAGTGTTATTAGAATCAGAGAGGCTCATGGTACTTACCTCGAGGGGCAACTGTAAACATCTGTCAGAGGGCACTGAGTCCTGGGCTCCTTCTCTTCTCCTCTTTGAACATCTAGCTCTTGTGGCTCCATACCTTTGCTCACTTCCTTTACATAATGAACCCCTTATATTAAGTTCCTTCCAAAATTCCCAAATTGGTTTCTGCTCTCATGTTGGCACCCAGGCAATACAACGGGCTCTAATTTAGGATCATGCTGCAAAATGCAATCCGGCTCCATGACACGTATATAAAGGAGGTGATGGGAAAAGGTTTCACAGTCAGTGACATCATCAGATATATCTGTATCCATGGCAGCCGAACACGTAGAGCTGTAGAAAGTGGCACCTATGTATGCACAGAGATTTAGAGCAAATTGCAAGTATGTGTCAAAAGAAAATCAAAGTTGGCTGTCTTAATAATCTAGGCTTGATGGCAGTTAAGATTGTTTAGTGTTATCAGGAGAAGCCATTTTTTTCCTCAGGAAGGAGCTTTTCCATACCACAGATTTCAAGCAACGCTTGTTCCTTTGAGAAGAACCCATCTGGGAACATCTTAATTTAATAAAACTTGAACAAAGCCTGGATCTAGCAAGACACCTCCCGTTACTCTGCTAACCCTATACAAGCATAAAAATTATACACAAAGTGTATATAATGTTTAAAAACCACTCCGGGATAATTACTGCTTGCTTTTTAAATTTTAAAATCCTCAACTCTGTACCAATTAAGTCAGGGCCGTAATTTGAAAAATAAAAGAATTACCATCTGCAATAATTGTGTCACCGATGGGAAATCTGTATTGTAGAGGCAGGGACAAAACAGTTCCCAGCTGTGGCCCATACAGAAAGAAGGGCAACAATATGTGTTTGGTGCGTGGTGGACAAAAAAACTGTTTCTTGACTGAATGCATGCACACCTCGGACGATCAATGAGCAATTCATTCTGCCGAGAATAAGTGGAATCTTTTAAGCTGTGCTTTGAAGAGTGAAAAGATGTGCTTGCAAGGATTTTAGGGAGACTCAAGAGTGCGCAGTGCAGGGAAGAGAAGCCAGGTGAGGCTGGAGGAGGCGTAAAGTGAGGTCAGCTTCATGTTCAGATTAAGCAGCTCTGACTGCATTTCATGCATTTTTTGGGGGAGGGTGCCTGCAGAGGATGTGGAAGACTTTTAAATTGAGGGATGACATAAGGAGATCCAGCCTTGCAAGTTCCTGTATGTGTAAGTTCCATGTGTATTTGTCAAATTGACTTTTAAAAAGATAATAGAACAGTTGCTAAAAATTCTTCTGAATATAATTACAGTGCTTGAGGTTGGGAACATTTTCATGCTAGGTGTGGTTAACACCTTTTGTTGGTTTCCTAGCAACCACGCATCCTTTCCTGGAGAAATCTGAAGGGTCACTTAGACATTTCCATTTCAGAATTCCTCTGAGGAGTTACTGTGGGAGATACTTATCTAATTTGTTTTCTCAGCTTCTCGAGAATGCAAGTCACAATTGGCAAAGGGATTATTGAGGTCTGAGGTGGAGTAGGGTTCTGTTTTTTGGGGAGTGTTGGGGAGAACAGGATGAGATACTGTACAGTGAAGCTCTGGCCTGTCATGCGCATTCGCATTAGAATAATGTCTCCACAGAAAATTTAAACACAATGAAATTTTGAGGAGGTATGTGGGACAGGAGATGGTCAGATGTGCTTCTGGGGTGCGGTGTGGGTGAGGGAGGGCTGAGACAGAAGGAGGCAGGAGCTCATCATGAACCATCAGCAAAGACTAGGTACGTAGCTTTGTGGTAGAGCGCTTGCTTAGTACACGTGAAGTCCTCGGTTCAGTCCCTACCACTGCTTAACGGAAGGGCTGGTGAGCATGCTTTAGCCCTTGTTGTGAAGGAGAATATGCCACTCCCAAGTCTGCCACTTTGGCATAAGGACTATTTTGAGGGCTACTAAAAAGAAGCAGACACAAGAAAAAGTCTCTGACCCCCTTCCCATTGGAAGGGTAGGATGATTCACCTCCAGAGATTTCTGTGCATTCACATCAGCTCCAACCCCAAGATAGCACCAGAGGAATCTACCTAACTCCCACTCCTGCTGTCCTGGGTGATTTTTTTCGTGGTTTTATCAGATGAGAAGAAGCGGGAGGGAGATGAGCCTGGGGTCAGCAGCTGCTAGGAATACAGTCAGTTGCCTAGCAATGATGCCCCCCATGTCAGTTTGTGATATTCCATTTCTCCTGCTCTTCTTTGGGGCTGTTCTCAGTGTTTATTTTAACTACATTTCATCTATGTAAAATTGAAAGGTAGGGAATACAAATATCATATTATGCTAAGCATAGCTGAATATGGAACTTGTGTATCATAGAGAAATGCACAATTCTTCAAGCAGAGATGCTTTTATTTGCCCATTATTTATTTAAAAGATATTTGTGTAATGTCTGCAATGTGCCTGCCACTCTGAAAAGCATCTTTGAAAAATCTTCCACAGGTAGGTTTAAAAACCGAAAAAAAGAGTCCCTTGTATTGAAGAAGAACTAAGAATTGGCCAAGGGATCACACGTTAAAGTTCCAACTTTAAGAACACATATGGGTTGCTGAACATAATGTCCATCCGTCAAGAAGCAATTATACCACTATACATCAGCAGTAAACATCTGAAAAATACCATTTATAATAGCAAAATCACCATGTATCTAAGAGTTAAACTAACACATGATGTAGAAGGTTTGGGTGATGTGTAAGACTTATGAAGCACTATAAAATAAACATTTCAGCCGGGCGTGGTGGCGCACACCTTTAATCCCAGCACTCGGGAGGCTGAGGTAGGCGGAGCGTTGTGGGTTCGAGGCCGGCTTGGGCTACAACGCGAGCGCAAGGCCGGCCTGAGCTACATAGTGCGACCCTGCCTTGAAAAACCAGGGCTGGGAGTTTGGCTCAGTGCCTCAAGCGCCTGCCCTGGCAGGTGCGAGGTTGTGAGTTCAATCCCCGGTGCCGCAAAAAAAAAAAAAAAAAAAAAAAACATTTCAAGAAATCTGGAGGTAGCAACCATATTTGTGGTTGGAAAGACTTAAAACCTTTAAAAAGTTGGGTTGGGAATATAGCTCGATGAAGAGTGCTTGCCTAACACATGCGAGATTCTGGGTTGGATCCCCAAATAAATAGATACTATAAAAATGAAAAACTTTAAAGAAGTTAGTTGTCCTCAACGTAACCAGTGAATTCAACCAATAGAATTTAGATAAAAATCCTAATGATTATTTTGAGGATCCTGATGAACTGATTCAAAACATTATACAGAGAAGTAAATGGCCAGTAATAGCCATGGTCATTTTAAATACAAAGAACATAACAGGAGGCTTGTTCAGATCCTGTTTTTATAAAGCCAGAGGAATTTTGTCACCTACTTATTATGAAATGAAGAAATGCTGAAATACATTCGCAAATGGGTGTGAAGCTGGCTTTTTCCATGGGTGGGGTAGGGTGGCAAATTGAATTGTGGGCAGAGAAGTCAAGTCAGCCACCACCAATTTATTTTTATGTTGAAAGATGAGAGAATTATTTTGCATTGCTTTCAGTACCCCCAGTTTAAGAGTTATGTAATAGCTTGTAGATAATGGGCAGCTAAAATTGAATAAGCTAAATTGAGTTTTAAACAATTGATGGCTTTCCATTGGAGATCCTGGTAATGTTTTTTCTTTATTCCAAATTTTCTTATAGATTTTATTTTATTTTAAAAACTTTGTCCACCGATGATACTATAAATAAGGCAAAAGAGTAAGCCACAAACAAGGAGACAGTCTTTGCAGTATCTATAGCAAAAGGTTATAAATGCAAACTAAACCCGCAGTGGCAGAACATTTCATTTTCATCAGGAAAAAAAGAAAAGCAATCTGATAATTACAAATATTGAGGACAACATAAAACTATGGAAGAAACTACCAGTAGCAGCACAAATTGGTTCAACCACTTTGAAAGCAAATCGGTTATTTCCAGGAAAATTGAAGATACTCATGTCCTTAATTCAAGGAATTAATTCCTTGGGATTTTTCTACACAAACGCAAAGAGAAACAAGAATATCTCAAAAGCATTCCTTACAAGCAAAACACTGGAAGCCACTACAGTATGTACCAACAAGTGAGTGAATAAGCTGTGGTATAACCATACAAAGATCCTACTGAGACAGCGGTCACAATGACTGAAACAGAGCTACACTTACCAATGTAGACAAATCCTTAGGTACACGTTAAGTGCATGTTGATGCTATTGTTTCACCTCAGATCTTAAAACATGCACAGAAATGATACGTGGCAACTTCTGGGTGGGGAGATGTGGGGAGGAATAGGACCCAGGGAGAACAGCATGGATATTTTGTGTCCTAAGCACAGAGCTTGGAAATACATATGCTTGATGTATTTTTCTCTCTGAAGTAGGTGACTATTTCCTAAGTATAGGCAACTAGATGATACTTGGTATAGATACATTAGGGCCTTGAGGACAAATCAGAGTCTCACTTCCCTTTTTCTGTTCTTTTCTCTCAGAATTGGTCCCTCCACCCCCACGCCAACCTTAGCCTCTTAGGGAACCCAAGAATTGGACCATTGGTAGATTCTGTCCTTTTCAGGGATGCTGGCCTGTTCAGGAAGAGCCACACTGTTTGTTCAGGGTCCCTGTCCTTCCCAGTGGCCAGGTATGGGAAGTCTAGGAAAGAAGGAGAAAAAATCCTCCTCCAACCTTGCTGTGCTCCGAGCAAAGCAAGATGGAGCAGGAGTCCAGCCAGGAAAAGACTTCAGGACAGGGGCTCCTGCCTGATACTGCGATTGAAGCCCCGCGCCAGCCCTAGCGTCAGCCTCGAAAGGTACACAAGAAAACACAAGTTCAGGGAGCATGTGGAAGTCTGGGGCCAAGTATATCGAGACAGCATAACAGGGGAGCAGAAAGACGGTGTGAACAGAGTGACCCAGAGAAGCAGAGACCGCTCTCATCCCCATGAGCTGCTCAGGGCACCGGTGGTGCAGCCCCACAACTTTGTGGAGCCAGCCGACTCCTGCGGCCTGGCGTTGGGCACAGCCCTTTGCTATGCAGACCTCAGCCTACTGCTTCCGGTCTCCAAACAATGGTGAAAAGGACACCTGCGCAATTTAAACCAGCCCAAGCCAGTTTCTGTTGCTTCCAGTTTGGAATTCCAAGCGACAACGCCTAACAGCGTCTAATAGAGCCTGGGAATTGATAAAAGTAAAAAGGGACAGAATTACATGGAGAAACTGCCATGATTTGGATGGGAATTTTTTTTAAAAACCAGCCTTTCAGAAACTATGAGAACAAGGAGACAAACACATCAAGAAAGATACAGAAAACTGGTACAAGGAGATCCAAAGAACACTAGTTAACAGAGATAGATAGAACCCTGTATGCAATATAGAATGAAATCATTTGCAAATATTTAATGAGCACATGTTATGTGCCAGGCACAGTTCTAGATAATTGGGAGATATCAGTGAACAAAACTAAAGCACCATTTCAGCATGGTCCTTGCATACACCTACTATTCACAGGGTGGGTAATATCTGCTCCCACAAACCTGAAGGGGACCTCTCCACTGTCAGGCAGCTGCTTTACCCTTACTCTGCAGCCTAGACTCAGTGAAACATCTCTATGTCCAAGGAAACTTCTTCTTGAAAAGAATTCTTCTCTCATTACGAAGAGTTTAGCGTTGCCTTTCTATGGTTACAAAGGAAACTGATTTTAAAATACTTTGATCCAGTGGCTGCTACTGGGTACGGCAATTCTTTTTGAGGGGAGTGATGAAAATATTCTAGAATTAATGGTGTTCATTGCACAACTTTGTGAATGTGTTGAGACCACTGAACTATATGCTTTAAAAGGGCCAACTTTAGGGTACGTACACTATTTCTCAATTTAAAAAGGGTAGATCCAGCAATCAGCTTGGTGTCTGGCGTGCGGTAAGTGCTCAATAAATGGTAGCCGTTTTTATAAGGTTCTATCTAGTTTTGTTTTTTTAAAAAATAGTTTTGGTGATCAAACTCAAGGCTTTATTTATGTTAGGCAAGAACTCTACTGCTGAGCTACAACCTCCATGCCCCCATCTATCAGTCATCTATCAAAACAAACAAGCACACAAAACAGAACAAAACTAAACTAAATTGAAGTCACCTGGGATACTGCATAATTGTCTTAGTCTTCTCCCACCTCCCAACGAAATCTGGAGGATGCCACAGCTACCATTTGGAGGCTTCCTTATGCCCTGTTCTGGTTCTAGATTTAATTCTGCATGTTGAGAATTCAAGGACTCTACCCTACTCCCCAACATAATCAGGGGCCGATTAGGTTGGAGCTTAGAAAATTACATGCCTTGGGCCTCAAATCATAAAATCTCCTTTTGACTTTCTCCTGTCCTGTTTCCTGTTCCCCTTTCTCCCAAGGGAGGTCATTTAAACAAGAATTTCTCTTTCCCAAGATGGGTCATAGAAACTACAGCGCCTTCTCCCAGAGCAACCCACAAGGCCTAGAAATAGTCCTCCAACCATCCTCTATTTTCTGCTTAAAACCTGGGCATAAAGAAATCCTCTCAACTACTTTGTTGGCAGGTCAGAAGATCCTCATTCCAAAGCGTTCCCGCCCTGACCCCAGGAGGAAGGAATGTCACACAAAATCTGGACAGACAAGCCCTGCTGGGCTTTCCACTTGGTCTATTGGCATTAGGCTGTATCCTTTCTGTTTGGTCTCATTTCTACAAAGCAGCTGTCCGTGATTTATCAAAGCCTAAAAAAGGGGAGAGTCCTCTATGTCTTTGGATATTTGTTTCTGAAGGTTTCTATGCATGTAATGCTTTGAGGAAATATATTTAAAATTTTTTTTTCTAGTTAACCTGTCTTTGTTATAGAAGTAATGGCCATGACTCTTTGATGGGGAGGAAAGCCATCATATCCCTAGATTAAGAGGGTGCAAACAGCTTCAATTTATATATATATATTATATACATACTATTTTTTGTTGTCATTATTGCTGCTGTTTTTATTTTCAACTTCTGCTTACACATAAAACCAAAGCTGAGTTTAAAGTTGAGAGGTCTATAATTTAAAATGTGATTTGTGATTCTGCTGCAGAGATATCCTAGAAAGATCTGCTACCAAACATTTCATCAGGTGCCTTTGCTTCTTTGTCTCCCCTAGTATGTTTAGGTGGAGTGTTTATTTTCTAAAGATCAACAGAAAGTTCTCATGACTTCTGTTTCCCAGCCTGATGTGTAAATAGTTTGGAAGTCACCACGCCCTACTAAGGAGCAAAAGTTGCCCAGCGACCAAGAAACTGCTGGAGGTGGGCGGTGGACAAACCCGAGTGATGGGGAGGGGCAGCGCAGGCTTCTGTGTGTTTCCCCCGCAAGAGCCATCCCGGCTCCTCCTGGTGAATTTTGGGGTACGTGCACAACCCAGCAGGAAGGGGAAACATTTTGAAACTCAGGAGAGCGTTCTGGGCTTCTGTGTTTTGGGTTAAATTGGTTTTTCTTTCTCCTCTGATCCTGAGACCTTCACACATGCTAGGCAAGCATTCTACCACGGAGCCACACTCCCAGCCTGTTCTTAATTAACAAGGTTTGTCCTTAGGAAAACAAAGCAGCCAACCTGCTGGGGTTTTACCAGAGCCTAACTGCCCTGGGGGAGTGGAAGTAGCCCACTGTAACTCCCTCTCTCCATCCTAGCCCATGCGAGGAGGAAGGACTGAGAAGCACCAGCAGAGCTCACAATCCTTGGGTGCGGGCTCACCAAAGGACGAGGAGACAATCACCAGTCCAAAGAATGCTTCCCCACCCTCACAATACTACTACATTGCTAACTGCCAACTCACCCAGTTCCTCTTAATCAGGACTCTGAATCTGATTTTCAATAGAAAATTACAAGGCACACTAAAGGCAAAACAGTCAGTTTGAAGAGAATAAACAGGTGTTACAACTAGGGTCAGGCATGGAAGGAATGTTGGAATAGCAGACAAGCAATTTTTAAAACTAGGAATAATATGCTAAGGGTTTCAATGGAAAAAATTAACTACATGTAAGAACAGGTGAGTAATGTAAGCATAAGGATGGAAACCTTAAGAAAGAATAAAAAAGAAATGCTGAGAAAAAAAAAAAAGAAAACAGAAATGAAGAGTGCTTTTGACAGGCTCATCAGGAGACCAGAGATGCCTGAGACAAGAGTGACTAAGCTTGACATAGCAATGGAAATTCCCCAAAATGAAAAAGAAACAGAAAAATACTGACAGGAAAGAAATACAATATCCAAGAACTATAAAAGGTGCATTCAGGAATATCAAAGCAGGAGAGAGAAAGGAACAAACACAACATCTGAAATGATAATGACAGAATTTCCTCATATTGTTAGACACCGAACCACAGAAACAGGAAGCTCAGAGAACACTGGACAGTATAAATACCAAAAACAGACCAAAAATAAAAACCCCTAGGAATATTATATTCAAACTTCAGAAAACCAAAGAAAAAACTATTGAAAGAAGTCAAAGGAAAATCGACTTGCTTACAGAGGAGCAAGATCAGGATTACATCTGACTGCTCAGAAATCACACAAGCAAGAAGGGAGTGAAATGAAATAATATTTGAAATACTGAGAGAAGAACCTAGTCCTTTCCTTCAAAATGAAGGGGAAATAAAGAATGCCACAGACAAATAAAAAGTAAAGGAAGTTGTTGATTTAGAGCTGCTTTACAAGACATGTTAAAAGAAACTCTTCAGAGAGAAGAGCAATGGTGTAAGTAGGAAACCTGAATCTACATTCAGAAAAGGAAGCGCTCTGGAGAACAAATAGGTGAAAGTAAAACAAATTAATTTCTCTTGTACTCAAGTGATCTAACAACTTGTTCAAAATAACGGCAGCAATGTATTCAATTATACAGTGTATTTTATATGCTTATGTGCAAGTAAAATAAATGGCAACAGTGATACCAGACACTGAGGGGGAGGATTTGGACTATTTGTTGCTATAAGGTACTTGTAGTAACCATGAAGCAAGGTTGAGTTGTTTCAGTATCACCCCAGCAGGATCCCGCTAACCCCACACACGCCTCCTGGCTTACGGTGCCCAGGTCAGACCTTACACCTGTCTGGGGATGATGAAGGGTAAGGAGGGGCTGCGACCACTGACAGAAACCTTGGGCGTTGACAGATTGTAGACAAAACTGGCGCCAATGGAGAGGAGCTAGGCCTGGGGTGAGTGGGCAGCTCCAGGGAGATCTGAGGGTCCCACAGTGGCACTAGGCACGTCCCCAGCCCACAGATATTGTAAACTGCAAAATCAGCATGAGGTTTTGCCAAGAAAGGAAAGAAGCCAGGTGTGATGGTGCATGCCCGTAATCCCAGCACTCTGGGAGGCTGAGGCAGGAGGATCGAGGTGATAATGAAACTCTGTCTCAAACCTTCCCCCTCAAAAGATTTTTTTAAAAAAGGAAAGAAAAGACCCACAATACAATTAGACATGAGGAAAGGCAAAATCATAATGGGCAGTGCTGAAATCCAGATTATTAATAACTATTTTGAAATCTGTAATCCAAAAAATTGTAGAATGGAGAAGAAAAGAATAGATTCCTAGGTACATATGAATTAACAAAACGGAACCAAGAATTTATAAAAATCCTAAATAATCTAATAACAGGCAATGAAATTGAGTCAATGATAACTTAAAAAGCCTACCAACTAAGAAAAGCCCAGGACCTGATGAATTCACCACTGAATTCTACAAGAACTTCATGGGACATCTAAGGTCAGTACTCCTCAAATGATGTAAAGAAATTGGAAGGAAGGAGTACTCCCAAAGTCATTCCTGAAGCTAGCATTACCATGATTCCTAAACCAAAAAGGACTCTCCTTAGCTGGGGGGGGGGGGGCCTCTTTTTTCATAATCTGTTTAACGAACATAGATGCAAAAATCATCAACAATATGCTGACAAACAGAATGCAACAAATCATACAAAAAGTCATTCATCACGACCAAGTAGCCTTCATCCCAAGGATGTAAGGATGGCTCCCCAAACACAAATCAATAAATGTAATACACTACACAAATAGAAGCAAGTACAAAAATCACACTATCATCTCAATAGACACAGAAAATACCTTTGACAAAATCCAACATCTATTCATGATAAAAAAAAAATCCTGAAGAAAATAGGTATAGCAGGGCCTAATCTAAATTTGATAAAAGCCATTTATGACAAACCTATGCCAACATAATATTAAATAGGGAAACTGGGTGTTGTGGTGGACATGTGTAAACCTAACACCCTGGAGGCAGAGGCCAGAGGATCACTGTGAGTTCGAGGCCATCCTGGGCTACGTAGTGAGCTCAAGGGCAGCCTGAGCTACATAGTGATACCCCGTCTCAAACAAAAACCAAAAAACAAAGCATAAAACACAAAACAAAAACAAATTGAACAGGGAAAAACTGAAGGTTTTTCTTCTAAAATATTCATATTTCAAAAAACTGATTGTTATAGTCAGGGGTTACAGAGAGAACAACTGCACATAGGACACAGAGTTTGTAATACTGTTTATAATAGTCACCCAGAGTTGAACACAAGAAAGTGCAGGAAAATCTATCCACAACACTAAGACCCAGGATATTTAGCCGAGGGCCTGGATCCCACAACAATGTCCTGCAAGAGTCCAGCTAGAGACCCAAATGCATGACAATGCGTCCCACAAATCCAACTGGAAATCTAAGAGCCCACAATAAGGACTCATGCCAGTCTACTTACGGTTCTGTGCTGGGAAGGCCCAAGGTCAGCAGTGGAACTAGAAAGTCTATGCCAGCGGGGTAAAGGAGCTGTGCAGTGGGTTGAGGGTTCTACATGGGAGCCGAGAAGTCACACTCAAAAGAAGCGGGGCTGCCCTGAAGAGCACCACAGCCATCCCCAACGGCAACGAGGTCCCGTGCTCCTCCGATGATGGAGAATAGATGAGCACAGGTCAGGAAGCCCAGCATGACAAGCTTCTCCAGCACACAGCCTCCCCTCTGGAGCCAGGAAGCGATGCACAATGTGAGGAGCAGAGCTCCCGCAATGTGAACCACAGCCACTCTCACTGATGAGGCCCCGAGCTCCTCCAATGATAATGGCCAAATCCTTATTGGGGAAGCCAGCATGACAGGCACCTCCAGGAGAATCAACGGCTCGAACAGCAACTCTTGAAAGAACCCACAACGCCTCGCTCTTCTTCTCCACGTCTCTATTTATGCTGGTAACTTTCTTCAGGTGGGCCATCATTACTCAACGCCAGCTGAATTAATTCAGCTGGTGCTAAGTTGACCACCAGTTTTTAATCCATAACATTGATATATAGATTTAATGCAATCCCAATCAAAATACCACAGCATTTCTTACAGAACTGGAGACAAAAATCCTAAGACTTTATGGGAACAGATGAAGAGATCCAGAATAGCAAAAGCAATCCTGGGAGACAAGGTTGAAGCAGGAGGCATCACAATCCTAGACTTCAGATTATATAACCAAGTACATTAAATGTATATGTCAGTTTTTGAAGTATGACCATTTTGACCATACTGGTTCTGCCCATCCAGAAACAGAGGATAACTTTCTCTCTCTGGATGTCTTTTAGTTGTTGATAGCAACTAAGGTACATAAAGCAACTAAATGCTTGTATTGTTTAGTTGATTTTGCAGGTCTGGGGCCAGCAGTCTGAGCATCTCTTGGGAGGATGACGGTATGCAATGCAGCAAATATGGAGGATTCTCTTCTGTCTTGTCTCTGAGGCCCAATATTGTTCTCATTGTTTTGCTTTATCCTGATTAATTTTTTTGCTTTATTTCATATTCTGTTTTCATTGGTTTTATTCTGTTTCGCTTTTGGTTTGATTTTACTGTACCTGGTGGAATGGTCAACTATTATGAAGATAACAAGATACACTATAGTTGCTGTTGTTTTCCTAGTGTCTTGCTTTGAAATTCTGTACCAGTTCTACTGCTTTGTTTTGATTGACTTTATTCTGTTATGTTTTGTTGGATTTTACTATCTTTAAAATAGAATTTTAAAAAATTTAATAATAAATACATATGTGAAAAAAGAAGGATCTAAAATCAATAATCCAGACTTCTGTTTTAGAAAACTAGAAAAAGAAGAGTAAGTCAAACCCAAACTAATCAGAAGAAAACAAAATATAAAATTAGAGCAGAAATCAATTCAATGCAAAATCAATGGAGAAAATTAACAAAAATTGTTTTTGTTTGTTTTGGAGACAGGGTCTCACTCTAGTTTAGGCTGAAATGCACTATGTAGCCCAGGCTAACTTGGAACTTGGGTCAGTGCTCCTGCTTTGGCCTCCTGGGTGCTGGGATTGCAGACATGCCCCACCATGCCCAGCTCCCCAAAAATGGTTCTTTAAAAAGATGGATTAAATCAGGAAACCTCTAACGACACTAAGAAAAAGAGAAGA
>RJWM01001905.1:0-141292 GCA_004363535.1 Dasyprocta punctata | reverse complement strand
ACCCTGCAAAACTATCTTTCAAAATCAATGGAGATATAAGAGACTTCCATAGCAAAGAACAACTGAAGAACTTCATGACAACCCAACCAACCCTACAAATAGTACTGAAAGATATTCTAGAAAGATATAGAAATGACCACAATTTCAAGAACAACAACAGAAAGAACAAGCAACCAACAAGTTGGACAAGTAATTAAACCGGGGTGAAAGTAGGGAACCAAAAACAGAAAGTTAACCTGACAAAGATAAGCCAATACATATCAATTATAACTATTAATGTAAATGGTCTCAATTCATCAATCAAAAGATACAGTCTGGCAGAATGGATTAAGAAACAAAATTCAACAATATGCTGTGTACAAGAAACACATTTAACTCAAAAGAAAATTCAAAGTATGGAAAACAATACCCCATGTGACAGGAACTCAGAAAAAACAGGGGTAGTGAATCTGTTTGCAGACAATGTGAGCTTCAAACTAAAAATGATTCAAAGAGATAAAGAAGGTCACTACATACTTGTTGGGGAAAACTTCAAGAGAGAGAGATAATAATCATAAATATATGTGCACCAAATATGAGAGCACCCAGCTATGTAAGACAAATATTAATAGACATAAAAAATCAAATAAGCAATAGCACAATCATAACAGGGGACCTTAACACTCCATTGTCATGAAGAGAGAGATCAACTGGATAAAAAGTCAGCAAAGAAATAAAAGAACCAAATCAAAATTGTGAACAAATGGGCTTAGTAAATGTATAAAGAGTATTCCACCCAACAACATCAGCATATACATTCTTCTCAGTTACACGTGGAACATTCTCTAAATTAGACCATATACTAGCCCATAGAACATGCTTGAGTAAATACAAAAGAATTGAAATTATCCCATGCATATTATCTGACCATAGTGCCATGAAATTGGAAATTAATGACAGAAGAAATTGTAAAAACTCCATAAACACATGGAAATTAAATAATACCCTCCTGAATAATCAATGGGTCACAAAGGAAATTAAACAATATCTACAAGCAAACAAAATTGCAAATACAACTTACCAGAACTTATGGGACACAGTGAAAGCAGTTCTCAGAGGGAAATTTATTGTGGTAAATCTTCACATCAGGAACACAGAGCAAACACAAATAAACAACTTGATACTACACCTCAAACACCTAGAAAAAGAAGAGCAAGTCAAGCCCAAAGCCAAAAGAAGGGAGAAATTATAAAGATCAGAGCAGAAATTAATGCAATTAAGACTAAGAAAACAATACAAAGAATTAATGAATCAAAGAGTTGGTTTTTTGAAAGAATAAACAAAACTGATAAGCTCCTAGCTGACCTTATCAAAAAAGGGAAACAAAAAACTCAAGTTCATGAAATAAGGAATGAAAAGGGTGAAATCACGACAGACCCTTTGGAAATACAGAAGATCATTAATACCTACTTCGAAAACCTTTACTTTCATAGGTTTGATAACACAGAAGAAATGAACAGATTTCTAGAAACGTGAATTACCAAAGCTGAATCAAGAAGATGTAAAACTGCTGAATAACTCAATTTCAGTTAATGAAATAGAAAATGTAATTAGAACCTTACCAACAAAGAAAAGCCCAGGTCCTCATGGATTCACTGCTGAATTCTACAAGAAGGCTTAATGCCAACATTCCTCAAACTCTTCAATGAAATTGAAAGGGAAGCAATTCTCCCTAACTCATTCCTGGAAGCAAGTATTATCCTAATACCAAAACCAGCGAAAGACCCAACCAAAAAAGAGAACTATAGGCCAATCTCCCTAATGAACATAGATACAAAAGTCATCAATAAAATACCAATAAACAGAATGCAGTGAATGATCAAGAAGATTACATACCATGACCAAGTGGGATTCATCCCAGGAATGCAGGGATGTTTCAACGTGCACAAATCAAGAAACATAATATACCATACCAATAGAGCTGAAGACAAGAATCACATGATCATCTCAATAGATGCAGGAAAAGCTTTTGATAAAGTCCAACACCCACTCATGATAAAAAAAAAAACCCTACAGAAAATCAGAATAGATGGTCTTTACCTCAATCTGATAAAAGCCATAGATGATAAACCAATGGCCAACAACTTATTAAATGGACAAAAACTGAAAGCTTTCAACCTAAAATCAGGAACAAGACAAGGATGTCCACTATCACTGCTGCTATTCAATATAGTTCTGGAAACATTAGCCACAGCAATTAGACAAGAGAGACAAATAAAAGGAATAAGAAAAAGAAAGGAAGAAGTTAAATTATCATTGTTTGCAGATGACATAATAATCTACATAAAAGACCCCACTGAAAGACTTCTAGATCTAATAAACAAATTCAGTAATGTATCTGGATACAAAACCAACACTCAAAAATTAATAGCATTCCTGTACACAAACAAACTCAATGAGAGAGAAATAAGGGAAACCGTACCTTTCACATCCAAAAAAAGGAAATACTTAGGAATCAATCTAACAAAGCAAGTAAAAGATCTATACATTGAAAATTACATTACTGTGTAAAAAGAAATTGAAGAGCATTTCAGAAAATGGGAAGACATTCCTTGTTCATGGATAGAAAGAACAAACATTGTGAAAATGGCCATCCTTCCAAAATTGTTATGCAGATTTAATGCAATTCCAATCAAAATGCCATTAGCATAGTTCACAGATCTAGAGAAATCATTTCCAAAATTCATATGGAACCAGAAGACACCTAGAAGAGCAAAGGCATATCTGGTCAACAAAGGCAATGCAGGAGGCATCACAATCCCTGACTTGAAATTATACTATGAAGCTACTGTGAAACAATCAGAATGGCACTGTTAAAAAAAAAACAGACCTGAAGATCAATGGAATAGATTAGAAGATACAGTCACAACTACAAACACACTCAGCTACCTTATCTTTGACAAAGGAGCCAAACAAGTTCATTGGAAGAAAGAGCCAATTTTTTTTTTTTTTTTTTGGCCAGGGATGAAAATTCACAACTTTGTGCCTGCCAGGCAAGCACTTAAAACACTGAGCTAAATCCCTGGCCCGATCAATGAGAATATAGAATGACAGTTCCACAGATTTAAGAATTTTTTTAAAGGGATCTACCTGAATTCTAACATCAAGGTATGTTATTTGTGCTGTTTCTCTGCCTTTATTAGCAGCTTAATGAAAGAGTTGCCTCACATGCTTTTGCCCTATTTAGAGTTTGTTCTTAACAGTTCAAGAACCCAGAGTTCTAGGGCTACTGTATTCCTACGGTTCTGTTTCTGCAGCAAGTATTATTGACACTAAATGTTTTTGGGGGGTGTTTTGTTTGGTTTGGTTTGGTTTGGTACTGGGGATCAACTCACAACCTTGCACCTGCCAGGCAGGCATTTATACCACTGAGCTAAATCCCCAGCCTCTTTAATAAGTGGTACTAGAAAAACTGGTTTTCCATATGCCAAAAACTAAAACTAGATCCATGTCTATCACCATGCAGTAAACTAAAGTCAAAATGGTTCAAAGACCTAAATATTAAAAAGAAACACTAAATCTGCTGAAAGACAAAGTAGGTAGAAATCTTGAAGATACAGGGGTAGGTAGAGAGTTCATGAAAAAAATCAAACTGCACAGGAAATACTTCCCAGAATCAACAACTGGGATCTCATCTTATTAAAAAGTTTTTGCACATCAAAAGAAATCTCCAACAGAGTGAAAAGAAAACCCACAAATTGGGAATAAGTCTTAGCCAACTCTCCCTCAGACAAAGGATTTCTATCTAGAACACATAAAGAATTGAAAAAGATCAGGCCACCAAAATTCAAAGACCCAGTCCAAAAATGGGCATCTGAGATGAATACACACTTCTCAGAGAAAGAAATGCAAATAGAAAATAAACATGTGAAATAATGTTCAGAATTTATGGTCATTTGGGAAATGCAAATTAAAACAGCACTGAGATTCCATCTCACCCCAGAAAGAATGGCCAAGATCAAGAAATCAACCAGTAACAAATGCTGATAGGGCTGTGGGGCAAAGGGAGCTCTTCTCCACTGTCGGTGGGAGTGTCGGCTGGTTCAACCACTGTGGAAATCAGTATCGGGATTCCTCAAAAAACTAGGATTAGAGGTTCCATTTGACCCAGCTAGCTCACTTCTGAGCATTTTCCCAGAAGAATTGCAAACATCATACCACAGTGATATATGTTCATCCTTGTTTGTAGCAGCACAATTTTTAGTAGCCAAATCTTGGAAAAAACTCAAATGTCTATCAACTGAGGAATGGATAAAAAACATGATATTTTTAAACAATGGAGTACTATACAGCTATAAAGAAGGATCACATCAAGGCTTTTATAGGCAAATGGGTGAGACTTGAGACCATACTCATAAGTGAAATAAATCAGACCCACATGTGTAAATGCCATATTGTCTCCCTAGCGTAAGAAAATGAAAGAGTAAATAAGATCCAAAATCTAACATAGATATTGTGAAAAGGTAAGAAACTGCCCAAAGAGTAAAAATGACTGGAATAGGGGAAAGGAGAAAACAAGGAAGGGAAAAGGAAAAAGATATGAATTTGTTTATATATACATAAAATAGCTAAAATGATTATACTACTAATTCTATTAGTTCTTGGAAAAGAACAGTTAATACTTGTACAATTAGATCAACTTTGTATGTCTAGATATGGTAATCTAAGCAACTCTTCTGAAGATAACAATATGCAATATTACAACCATTGTTAAATTCCTATCATCTTGTTTTGAAAGCCTATATTGTTATTGTTTGGAGTTTTTTTTGTTGTTCTTGTACTTATTGTTTGTATGTCTCTTGCTTTTAGTTTTTCTTTACTGTGTTTCTTTTCTCTTTAAAACAAAATTTAAAAATTAAAAAAAAGAAGTCACGCTAAGAAGAATATACAGTAATCCTGGGAAGACCAAGCTTACAGATGGTACTCTGGACAGCTTTTGATTATGCACGTATATCTCTCCTTTGTGCATGATCTTTCATCTATATCAAAAGACCTGGCAACCTCCCCTATCCCCAAATGCTCCCACTCTCAAAAAGGTATATTATTTGATATCTTCTCATGGCTTTTCTTGGAAGGATCTCCGATCATCTGATGAAGATAGCCACATTGTGAAAATTGAGAAGCCCAATGAAAGGAGTAAAAGAAGAGAAAGCGAGGTGCCCCACCAGGGTTCTGCAGCCCAAAGAGGCTTCAGCCTCTTCCAAGCAGTGGGCTACTTCACGGGTGAGATGAAAGAGTGCAGAAACTGGCTGAAAGGTAAGAAAATGCCCAGAAAAGAAACATGGACCAGGCAAGAGACAACCCCCCTCCACTACTCCCTCACTCCCCTTGATAAAGGCTTCTGCAGATGGTGGTGGGGAGGGCTGCAGGGTCCAACCCAAAGTTGACTTCAGACAGACATGATATAACCCACTAACCTGGAATTCCCACACTTGTAGAATTAAAAGCATTTCACTGATCTTAGTCCTTGGCAAATTGTTCATTCCTATGTGGAATAGATACCGGACAACCACATGAGCAGTATAAAAGCCATTTCCCAAGCATGCAGAATGCTCATTCCTTCATTTGTTCCATAGTCATTTATTATGTGCCAAAAATATATATATATATTGGCATTGCCCTCCCCAAGATTTCAGAGTTCTTTCCTTTTAACTTTCTCCTGAACTAAACAAACACCACCCCTCCCTGCCCCAACTCACCCCCACCAGCACAGGTTGTCTTGGAAACCAAACTTGAGAAGGAGGCAGAATGTATGTCCCTTCTTCAACACCTGGCTTCCTCTGGGCCCTGATTCAATAATGATTTTCACAGCTGGGCTAAAACGATTTATTTTCCAGTTTCCTTTCTTCAGGCTACTTTCTTTGCTGCTCAGACCCTAGCCCTCAACTGAGGCATACAGCACTACACAAAAAGAGTTTTCTTCCCTCCCTACTCCTTGCCTTAAACCAATAAATTTCCCCTGGAATGCTCCTGGGGCTGCCTTACCAACCGAGCCAATGACTGGAACTGAGTTAAATTGGACTCAGCATGGTTCCTGAGTTATATAGTAAAAAGTACCACCCACTGCAGACCAATTGCTGAGCCACTCAGAGACTTGAGTTAGGTGCCACCCCCCATCCTGCCCAGGCTAGATGAGAAGCAACGTCCTGGTATGTGCCTTCACCATGTGCCTTGCTAGCAATGCTAAGTAGTGGTCCAGCAGGGCAGCAGGCAGGACCCTGTTGATAGCTCCATCTGTCTCTTGCAGAAAAGCCCCTGTCCCTACAGTTCATAGACTGGATCCTCAGGGGCATGGCTCAGGTGATGTTCGTCAACAACCCTCTCAGTGGCTTCATCATCATCATAGGGCTTCTGATCCAGAATCCCTGGTGGACAATTACTGGAATTCTGGGGACAGTGGTCTCAACCTTAACTGCTCTTGCCTTAAGCCAGGACAGGTGAGTTCCTCTCTACAGACCTCTTGGCAAGACACGTGGAGCAGACAGGTGAAGCTTTTACTTGACAGGTCAGCCAACCTTAGCCTAGCAGCCAGCCAAACTGCTGAGTGCTGACTTTGAGCAGGTCACTGATAGTCCTGACAGAAGTAAACTGCTCCAACCCACACCAGTTGCCAGTATCAGTCTCTGCTTGACTCTGGAGAAATTTGGGGGAAGACTCCTGTAAGGGAGGTGCAGAGAAATACTTAAACTGCTCTTTCCTCATGGAGTCTACAATATAGTTTTAGGAGATAAAGTTAATAAGTGTGTCAGAATAGCACAACAGACTTGCCTGAGCATTGGAAAAGCTCTTTAGGATGGCTTGGAGTAAGCATGGTCGGTATGATGAATGGAAAAGAAGTGAGAAAAAAGGGGAAGATGATGTGAAAAGGGACATTGAGGAAGGAGACACACAGGAGCATCAGGAAGCATCAGTGCTGCATAGGGAGGGGCCATCTCTGCTGGGACCAAGGTCCTGGTCAGTGCAAAATCAAGTAATAGTAACAACTAACATTTTGTAGAATTCAACTGTGTCTTCAGTCTTTGCTACATATTATTCTAACAGTCCCCAGACTTCCTTGAGGTGATTATTAAGAAATACAGTTTGAAGCTGGACATGGTGGAATAGACTTATAATCCCAAGATTCTGGGAGGCTGAGGCAGAAGGATCACAAGTTAGACTCCAGCCTGGGCAACTTAGTGAATTTGGGAGACCTTGTCTCAAGAATAAAAATTGAAATAGAAGGGAGGTAGCTCAGTTGGAAGGCCCTGGGTTCAATCCCCAATATCGCAAAATGAAAAGGAGAAAGACACAGTTTCAGCACCCTGTTTGCCCTCCCTCTTGTAAATATTCCCTGTTGTGGTCAATGCATTGTACCAACTTGAGAAGTTTTGGAGTTTAACTAAGGGACTCAGCAGAAGGCCAGGTCCTTACTTTGTAAATATTCTGAGTATTTGCAAAAGAAGGGCAGGGAGATGGTGTGAGTGCTACAGTTGCCCTGGAGGGTGGTAGCCTGCTTATAATAAAAGAAGAAAAAGAGGCTTGCTCTTGCCCCACTTTTGTTCTTGCTGCTTTTGCTGTCTTCTGCCACCTTGAAGTGTTGCCCCTGTGCCTCAGCACCCTGCCTTGGAGCCAGTTGACTATGGACTGAAACCTCCAAAGACTGTAAGCTAAATAAAACTTTTCTTCCTTCATTTTGGGTGTCACCTACTTTGTCTCATCAAGAAGAGAAAAATAACTAAGACATTCCCATTCTGCAAATCTGGGAGAAGTATTTTTGACAAGGTCCTCTCAGAAGCTTCTGGTGGTCAAATTTGAGAAACAGAAACTAGATCACCCCATATCTTACTTCAGTGTGGAGGTTTGCAGATCATAAATCAAATGTCAACAGCATTTTAAAATATTAAGACAATAGAATAAAACAAAGCCAGCTAGAGCAATTCATGTGCAGTAAAGCTAAATATGATTTTGTGAAATTCTGTCTGATTTATCTTGGGGTGTGGTGCAGGAGAATGACATCATAATATAAAATGTATTCCCTACAGTGGGTTTCTCTCCAAAAGTTTAAAAAGTACCATCATGCTTTGTTACATGGGGACATGGCTAATGATGGGGCCCAGTGTATAGCAGTGAACACAGATGGGCTCCACTCCCCACTCCAAATGCACAAGCCAGTACAGGAGGACAGACCTCTAGCACAGGAAGCTCACTCTCTGATAGGGACCATGTAGTAGATTTGTGCAATGCCCTTCCTAGCCCCTCCCCTCTCTCCTCTCCAAGCAGAGCTACTGAAAAGGTCAAGGTAGTGCTGATCAGGGTCAGGGAGACAGGTTTAGAGGAAGCAGGTTTCTCCTCTTAAGCGATCCAAGACAATAGGACCAAGTTTGATTCTACACACTTCTGGGCACTTCTGACTGAGACATGGCGATGGGCACATGGGCATCATAAGTGCATTCAGTGAGTCTACATGGGCACAGGCACACAGAGAGGAAAGCAATCCAACTTCAGCATGGGAAACTGTACACAGTGCAATATGAAAGCACTCCCTCTCCCTCCCTGCCTTCCTGCCTCCTCTGTCTCCCTCCTCTCTTGCCTTTCACACACTTATATATGCACACACACACACACACACACACACACACACACATGCAGTGTCACACATCGAGACTTCTATGAGATTTCTCCATACTTCATAATCTGAAATGCTCCTGAGAAGCAAAAGCAAAGAGCTCAGCCACATATGAACACATAATTTACTTCTATATCAGCAAGAATAATCAAGTGTGCATTTGTGTGCGTGTGTAGCTATGTGACTGCTGAATACTCAGGCAGTGCACTTCTTTGTACAATTAGTAAAGAAATTATCTAAATTAATCCCAGGGAAAGGCCGAACAGATACTACCAAATTCCAATGCAAAGTACCCATCTCGTCTCCAGGTCAGCCATCGCCTCAGGGCTTTGTGGCTACAACGGCACGCTGGTGGGACTGCTGGTAGCCTTGTCCTCTGAGAAGTTAGACTACTACTGGTGGCTTCTATTTCCTGTGGTCTTCACAACCATGGCCTGGTGAGGCACCTCCTTCTTCTGCTTACAGATTCATGGGCCCCCAAGATGCTTGTGCCATGGGATCCAATGTCTGCACAGAGGGGCTGGTTTGTATAGCAAGACATCATGAAAGCCCATGAAGTCAGGAGCAATACAAGGGGATCATGCCAGGATATGGAATAAGAAGGAACTTTTAAAGAAACAAAAGACTATGAGTCTTTACTGGGTGGATAATCTTCTTTGGGTGATAGATTTAATAATAAAGGCTAAAATGTATTAAGTAGTTCCTGCATGCCAAGCACAGTGCTAAGCAAGGTAGGGTTATGTTTATCCTCAGTTTACAGAAGCAAAGACCAAGGTATGCAGAAATTAACTTGCCCAGGTCTTACCGTATAAAACTTTTTAAACTGTGTTTTCTTTTTATTATGAAAAAAAGAGAAAGAAATTAGTGTGTATGATACAGGAAAAATTCTGGGCCAGAAAAGAGCTGGATTATAATATTTTGTGTTATTTTTGTTGTATTTTCTTCTTTTTTATTTATTAATACAAGTTTATAATATAGAATAATGATGTTTGATTGGGGAAATTGGTTCATGCATGTAATGGATCTTGTTTGTTTTCAATCCCTTTACCTGCCTTTTCCTTCCTCCTCCCTTGATCCCCTTACCCATCTCCAGAGTCTACCTTCTCTTTTCTATCACTTTTCCTATATTTTATTCATTTATTTATATTTTAGGTTTCTCATATAAAAGAAAACATGCAATATTTAACTTTCTGAGTCTGCTTTGCTTTGCTTCACATGATGGTCTCAAATTTTGGTGCTGGCTCACTGAATCCAGCACCTGCACAATTAAGCCCCAGACTGCATGGGAATCATTTATTGTGTGACATAACCAGGACCTAAAAGCTGAAAACTCCCTTGTGGTAGAACCAGATGGCCTTCCTGAAACAGAGATCTATATGTGAAGCATAGAATCTTTGAACCGGAAGCATCAGTTGAGTTCTTACTCAAGAAGGAACACATATTCATTGAGGTCACTGAATATGTGTGAGTGCTCACAAAGCTGTCCTTAGTTCATTTGATTCTACAGCAGGTCAGTAGCATGCTTCATAGTGAACCCTTCTACAGCAGGTCAGTAGCATGCTTCATAGTGAACCCTTGCCCCAGTCCCTGACTGCACGTGTGCATGCCACTCTCTTCTCAACACTGCTCAGTCAGGGTGATTTATTCCTGTGCTCAGCAGTAAATCAGACATGGTGATTTATTTTTAGCATCTCTAAGAAGCAAATGTCTTTCTTTGGTTTCAAAGTCTGGAGTTACTAATTTAGCTTAAGTACTATTTCATTACTTTTTAGTAGTGCTTGCAAATAAATTACTGCATTAAGTATTGAGTATTTTATATTTCCTCGTGGGGTTTCTTTCTTTCTTCACCCATTGGGACAAAAAAGATAAGGCCATCATTTCTGTGGCTTTAATGCTACCCAAACGCATGTTTCCTGTGAGGAGCAGAACTTGTCCTCCTTTGTATACATTTGGTTTAGAACTACTTAAAACCATCAGTACACCCCCTCAGCCACATGGCACTGGGTGGCCATTAGACTCAGTGCCCCTATGCCACTTTCCAATTTAAAAGACAGAAACCATTGACACCTTGCCATAGGACAAGCTCTCTGCCACCACTTCAGTACAATCATTAGTCCATTCATGTAGTCTTTGAAATACATTCCAGCCAGTGTGGGTATTAGCAGTGTCATTTTCCAGATTTATCCAGTGAAGAAAGATTTAAGTGCCTGGGACTTTTGTTGAGTGCACTGTTCCTCCTAGATGCTGAGAATAGTTGCGAACAGGGAAAGAACTCTGTTCTCTTGGGGCTTACATTTTGGGTAGAAATAGAGATAAAACTCATAAACTAGTTAATAAAAGGAGTTCATTTCAAGATAAGGTAAATGCTATCAGGTAAACAAAATGGCATCAAGGAGGCTGAGACTGATTCCAGGAATGGGTGATCAAGGAAGGCCACTTTACAAATGGGACGTTTGAGCTGTCACTTAACTGATAAAAAGACATCTGCCATGTGAAGATCTGGATGAAGGGTGTCACAGACTTTCCCACTGGGGGAGTATGATCTGTTCAAGAAATAGACGCAATACTGATGAGACTGAGACCCAGGGAATGACAGCGGAGCATCAGAAGGCGAACACAGTGGGTGAGAGTCAGCCTCATATACCCATAGACCCAACAAGTCTTAGGATTTTTATTACAACTGGTAAACAGGAAGCTGTTAAATGGTTTTAAGCAGAGATGTAGTTTAAATTTAAATAAATCCCTCTGCTTACAAAGTAAGGAATGGATTTAGTTACTCAGCAGTATAGTTAGGAATCTGCTACAATGACCCACAAAATGATGAGAGGGGTTTGGACTGGAATGGTATCTGTGAACATGGCCAGAAGTGATTGGCTATGAGGCATATTTTAAGAAAGATAGGGGCAATATGACTTTCTGGGAAGCTGAGGATATGAAGGAGGAGAAGGAAAGAAAATTCAATACATGCCCATAAGCTAAGCACCCGGGCTACAAAGAGACTGGAAGAAAAATATATCAGAGGTAGAGATGGACTGCAACAGCTTCCATTTAAATATGTCGCATGTTAGTTTTTCAAGTAGAGATGTTGAGAAGGTAACAGGATGTACATTTGTTGAACTTAGAGTCAAGACTTGAAAGGCAGGAGCATATAGAAAGCATTTCATCCTGGAAACTAAAGAATATCACTCAAAAAGGAAGATTAAAACAAAGAGAAGAATCAAGACAGAGAGCCGGGCGTGGTGGCGCACGCCTTTAATCCCAGCACTCGGGAGGCTGAGGTAGGCGGAGCGTTGTGAGTTCGAGGCCGGCTTGGGCTACAACGCGAGCGCAAGGCCGGCCTGAGCTACATAGTGCGACCCTGCCTCAAAAAACCAGGGCTGGGAGTTTGGCTCAGTGCCTTAAGCGCCTGCCCTGGCAGGCGCAAGGTTGTGAGTTCAATCCCCGGTGCCGGAAAAAAAAAAAAAAAAAAAAAGAATCAAGACAGATTTGTAGGGTTTTCCGACATTTAGGTGTCTGGCAGAAGAGGGGGAAATGCAGCAAAGGAGAGTAAAGAAGGAGCAGGCAGGAAGAAAACCAAGAAAGTCCAATGTTACAATAGTCCACACAGGCAGTGAGAGAGCCCAACCTTAAGAAAACGAGGAATGACTGTGCATATGTCAAAATTGGTGTTATTGGTTCGCTGGTGAACTGGACAAAGCTATTTCCGTGATGTTTTTGCTTTTTGTTTTTTGTTTTTTCTGAGACAGGATCTCGCTATGCAGTTCAGGCTGACCTTGAACTCACTTTGTAGCCCAGACTGGTCTTGAACTCACAGGAATCCTCCTGCTTCAGCCTCCCAAGTGCTGGAATTACAGGCGTGTGCCATAATGCCCAGCTATTTCTGTGATCAATAAGAACATACATCTGGCTGGAGCAGGTTTAGGAATGACTTGTACCAGAAAACTTGGGATAAAATGATCCACACCTCTGTGTATGTGTGTCTGTGCATGTGTCTATGTGTGTGTGCGTGTGTGTGTTACTCAGGATTGAACCCAGGATCTTCACATTAAACTACCTCCCCATCCCTTTTCAGTTTTTCAATTGTTTGAGACAAGTTCTTGCTATGTCACTAAATTGCTCAGGCTGGGCTTGAACTTGCAGTCCTCCTGCCTCAGTCTCCCAGAGTGCTGAGTCTACAGACATGTGCCACCTCACCCAGTTCATTGCCAGCCCTCTTGAGAAGTTGTGCCACAAAGAATAGTAAGAAATGGGGAAGTAACAAGAGTGGACATATGGTTAAAGGGTGGGATTTTTAAAGGTAGGAGATATTAAAGCATATTATGGACTGATGAGAATAGGCTGGAGAAAAAGGAGAGATAAAAACAAGAAAAAGAGAATATTACAAAATTGAAGTCCTTGAGACTGATCAGATCCAAAAACAGAGAAAAGAAAATTAATTCATGAAGGAGCAGGGATGCTTCCATCAAATGCAAGAGGCAGAGAGGCAGGGTATGCAGGAACAAAGCAGACAAGGAGTGGATTTTTATGGTCAGGAAAATGAAACATTTCTCATCTTGTCACTTCTATTTTTTTAATGAAGTAAAGCCTGGTTGTTGGCTGAAATAAAAGGGAAGCAGACGGTAAAGATTTGAAGAGAAAGGTGAAAATATGAAATGGTTTTCAGCGTCTTGGAGACTTAATGTGTTTGGGATGTGCAGTAGTGTTTTCAGGCAGTTCTAAATGCCCACTTGAGATTCATGGTCATTAATTAAAGGTAGACCAGTCGGCCAGATCATGTGATTTGATGTTTGATCCAGCAGCCTCTGAGTGAGGGATATTGAAGTGTTAGGTATCTAGGGGGGCTGATCCCTTCCAGAGGAAACTGAGAGTAAGAGAGATTAATTACCTAACATTACTCACTCAGCTGGCAAGTAGAGGAGTTATGACTGGCATTCGGCTCCATCTGCTCTTTCCATGGAAGGGGCTAGGAAGACACGGGATACAAACAACTGAAGTTCCATTTTCATCTGCCAGTTCCCAGAGTAACACTTAGTGTCCTTGATGAGCCAAAGCCTGCACATGACTTTCATGGCATCGCAGCCTCTTCCTAGAAGGTACTACTCCTAAAACATTCTCATAGCCCAGGACAAGAGCTGCTGTATGTCTTAACATCCCAAAGGCAATAATTTCATTTTGTAACAATCACATTTTAATCACTTTTCTCCATTTAAAAACAAGGAAATATTTAAATTGCAAGGTGTGATCAAAAGATACAGTGAATTTTTAATTTAAAATTTCATAACAGTAAAAGGCACATTGTCATTAATGCCCTTCAAAATACTCCCTCTTATTTTGAACACATTTATCCCATCATTCTTGCCACTTTCTGAAGCAGTTCTAGAAGGCTTTTTCATGAATAGCCGCCTCAGTGTCCTGAATTGATTCAAAATGTTTATGGCAATTTCTGTCACATAAAAACATTAGTGTGTTCACTGGATCTGGCACCATGCAACTTCTAGCTCTTTCCCAAAGTTAAAATGACCATAAAAGGTAAACACTTTGAACTAATTCATGACATCAAAGCAATCATGGCAGCACAACCAAAGACATAAACAAGAACTTCCAAAACTACTTCAGAAAGTGACAAGGATGATGAGTTAAGTGTGTTTCAAGTAATGGGGAATGTATTGGTGAGAATTAATGGCAATGTTACTGTAATAATTTTTTTTTGTACCAGAGATCGAACTTACAACCTCATGCCTGCCAGGCAGGCGCTTAAACCACTGAGCTAAATCCCCGGCCCCTTGTAATAATTTTTTAACTTCAACAATCACCAAATTTTGTGTTCACATCTCGTATTTCATATACTATTCTCTACAGAATACTACATTTGTTTTGCAAAGGTGTAGGCTTATTTTGAAAATCTTATTTTCAACCCCAGATCAGAGGACAACTAGACTCTCAGGGAAGCCAGAAATAAATATGACAAGGAGGGGGATGGGGGATGGTACAGTGGGCACCATTGATAAGACGGTGGTATCTCCCTAAGGTCAACATAAGTGATTGGTCCTTTATGTCTTCATCTTCAGTCCAGTTATTTCTAGTGCCTTGAATTCCATCCTCAGCAAGTGGGACCTACCAGTCTTCACACTGCCCTTCAACATTACACTGACCCTGTACCTGGCGGCCACAGGCCATTACAACCTCTTCTTCCCTGCAACACTGGTGAAGCCTGTGTCTTCAGTACCCAATATCACTTGGACAGAGATTGAAATGCCCTTGGTAAGTAATTAATGGAGATGAATTGAGGCCCTTAGATTTCACTAGATTCCCCTAGAGTCTCATTAGCCAGCTTGTAGATTACCAAGGCTCTTGGTTTCACTAGAAACCTCTCTACCAAATGGTGAGCTTCAGCAGAGACTAGAAACGATTACTTCTACATCCATACCTCCTCTCAACAATATCTACCAACTATCTAAAATGTGCTGGCACATTTTCATTGCTGACAATATGCAGGGACTAAGACAACAATATCCCTGCCCTCATGAAACTTACCTTTGCACAGGAAAACAGACACCATGCAAGTGAACAGATACTAGGTGCTAAATTGACAGTTGCAGAAAAATATTAGCTAATATGAACAATTTGATAAAGGTGCAAGCAGCTAAAATAAATGTTTAACATTAGGGTTTTAATGTATCAATAGAAGATAGAAGGTGAATTTTCACATACCCTCTATATCAATGGTTTTCAAGCAAGAGAGCTATTACTCCTTGTAGACATTAGGCAATGTCTTGAGGTAATTTTTATTGCTAAAACTAGAGAGGTGTTATTCGTATCTAGTGAGTAGAAAGTAGAGAAGCCCCTGAATATCCTACAGTGCATGGCACCAGTTTCTTCTGCCAGCAGGAAAGAATTACACAGTCTAAAATGTCAATTGGATCAAAGTTGAAAAACTGCTCTATGTTCTACCATCAAAAATGTGTGTATTTATTTATTCTACTGAGCTGTAGCTATTGAGACTAAAAAAATATAAGAAAAATCTAACATAAGATTAAGTTTATAGAATTATTTTGGCCTTCATAACAAACATAGAAATAACTAACAGCTAAAATTAAATCATTTATAAAAGACACTGTTCCAAGCCCTTATCATGTTAACTCATTTCACTATCATTATCCTATTTTACAGATGAAAAGACTAAGACACAGGAAGAATTAGTAGCCCTAGATCAGTGGTGGTAAACCACAGGCACAGTGGGCTGTTTGCTACACTGGAAGCTCTAAAAGGTTCACCACCACTGCCCTACATCAACCTGTAGCTAATAGTTGTGCTTAATACCTGGGCAACTGAACATTGAACCATTAGCATCTTGTCTAAGGCAGAACATGTGCCCTCAGTTTGAACAATCCCAGTGAGATAAAAATCACTAATTCTCAAAGCAGCGAACCCCATCTGTAGGTATCTTTAAGCACTGGAGTGCTCTTTCTATGCCTGGGAAACCCATCCCCCATTGTCTTTCACCCATTGCTTTAGCTCTGCTTTCTGGGGTAATTCAGAATATCACTTCTGTGACCATCTGTCGAAAATTTGAAAGCGTATCCCACATCCTCAACTATTGTTTGTCTGAAAGGACTTTTGAGCCCTTGCCACCCAGCCCCACTAGTTGTCCATGTGTACCTGGACCTCAGCGTGGCCTTCTGTTGCAATTAGCTCCAGAACGCCCACTCAGGGGTCCTTCAAGGAAATCAAGTAACTCTCAACCTGTCAGAAAAGGAAATGCTCCTTCACTTTGGGTGGAAATGCCACTGCAAACAGTAAAAATGCTTTTTGAAGTTTTTTGACTTTTTAAGTTTTGTCTTGGGACAGAGGTTGGTCTAGAGTTAGATCAGAGGCAGGGTTAAGGCTTAAACTCAAAGGACTAGAGAAGACAGAGCGTCTCCCTCAAGTGGAAAATGGCAAGGGAAGGAGCAGGGACAAAACTTTGACAGAATCATCAAGGATCAGCCCTCTGGAAACTAGGCAAATTGACCTAAGGTGCACAGACCCGCTGTTCCTGATCTCTACCACAGGGCACTGCCCAAGTCACAGCCACATGTGACACAACCAGAAACACTGTGAGAGTAGACAATCCAGTGCCCAGGAGCCAGTGTGGTATGGGTCCCAGAAAAGAGACGCCTCTTATTCATATTCAAAATGAACAATCGGAAAGTGGTTGGACCCAGTTCTGGGTACCCCAAGCTCACTCTCACCTCCCCACTAACCAACATTCTGACAACTGGTACCGTTCCCTTGCACACTATCTAGACCTGAGCTTTGAAAAATCAATGCCATTTTACACTTTCTTGAAAACAAGTGGGGGAAGTTCCTTTTTGTTCAGCTAGCTTGTTGTTTATCCTGGGAATCATAAGGAGGACAGAGGAAGCAGGGTTCTCAGTAAATTTCCACCACACACCTGACTGCCCCTCACCCTGGGGTGTCAGCTGCCACCTGTCACCCCAGTGCACAGGTCACCAGACAAAAATATGGATCCCGGCAGAGGAGCTTCATTCTAAAGCCAGGCTCCATTCCAAGGCCACTTGTTCCCTCATTCCTCTCATTCTTGCCTGCTTGGGCTCACAAGCCATGTTCCCGGATGGACAGGTGGAAGCTAGACTCCCTTAGCATTTCGCATTCCTCAGATGTTGGCAAATCGTGAGATATTTGTTGAGTGGATTTCCAGTCTGTTCCCCATAAGTAAGTTGAGTTCTCTAGTCTAGAATAAAGTGTTTTCTGGGTTCCTCTAAATAAGACTAGGTCCGACCCTGTTATTCCTTTCACAAGCTTATAGATTCCAGTCCTAGTAGTGTGCGATTCTTAAAAGGTCACCCATTTGGAGACAAAGATGAGCAAAGATGGAAAGTACCCTGGGACTCCTCACTGTTCCCTAAAGAAATCACACTCATATCAGAATCAAATCAAGTTGCTAAAAAGAACAAAACCTCATCCAAGGAGAGAAAGGAAATTAGCTCTCCTTATCTATAGCCAATTGTTTAAACCTAATCCAGTGGACCCCAAACTGTGTTATACATCAGATTCACCTAAGCCCAGAGAGATGCCCCGTACCTGTCAGATTGGATTGTGTTTGGAGGAGGCAGACATCAGTAGGTTTTCCAAAGATCCCTACAGGATTCCAACATATGGCAGCATTCAAGAACCTTGGGGCTAATCAATGTATATTCAGCTATAAAGAGCCCTATTCTCTCCAGAGCCATACACCTCAGTAATGAAGAAAAAACTACATAATTTTAAAGCTGGAAGGTCATCTGCCAGACCAAGTGCCTTATGTTGCAAAGGAGGGTACTGTAGCCTGGATAAGGAAGTAACATGCTTATGGTCATGCAATGGACTTGTGCAGAACCTCCCTCAACACTGGAGCCCTGAACTCACAACCCAGGGCTCTCACTATTCTACTTTTCTTGCTCTTTGCTCTTAAAGTTCTGCAAAATATGGACAAGTCAGCCTGGCCCAGAAAGATCATCTGACGGCACCCCAATTCCAGCACCACCCAGTCACTCTGAGGCTCAGTGATGCTCTGGCTTCAGGCCACCTCCCACATGTTCCACACAGTGCTCTTCCACAATGCTAAGTGATCCTTGAATGCAGAGAAGATGCCTTCTTCTTGCCAGAGGCCCACAACCTCCAGGGTGACACTGAGGTTATGAAAGGACAGCACCCACCAGTGAGGATGTGTCAGTGGTGTCTAGACAGAGAAACACTGAGGGTAGTGAAGACCTTAGACCTGAGGGATTGAGTTTGGAGAATTTATCCTGGTAAAATCATCCACCACAATGGCCTCGAATATTTCTAGGATTTCTAAAAATTTAGAGGAAATCTTCTAGGGCTCTGAAACGCCCAACAGCAGTGTAGGGAGGAGAAGCATTCTGGGCCCTTCAGGGTTCTCCTCTCAAAGGTAAAGCCACGTGCTCATCAGAAGCACCTGTGCCCAGGCCCCATGTTTCCCACCACCCCCACCACCACCCCGACTGCATGAGGGATGCTAGATGCCTGGGAGGTGGTGAGATGAGGAACTGTTTGTTCCACATCTTCTCTCATACTGGAGAGCAGTGTCATCCTCCCATTCCACCACATTAGTGTCTCCAGTAATGGCTCAGTTCTGGCCCCAAGGCTGGTCTTTGCATTATCAGCCTCCACTCCAATGACTTGGATTCTGTTGACTTTGCAGCTGTTACAAGCCATCCCTGCCGGGGTGGGCCAGGTGTACGGCTGTGACAATCCCTGGACTGGTGGCCTGATCCTGGTGGCTCTGTTCGTCTGCTCACCACTCATCTGCTTGCATGCGGCTATTGGGTCAATTGTGGGGATGCTGGCAGGTAGGGCAGAGACCCACTCTATAGGAAGGTACTGGGGGTAGCAGTCCTAAGTCATTTCTCCTCTGTACATAGCAACTATCTTAGATATAATCTTTTCACTGGGGTTTCAAAACATTGTTAGGGTGAGGGACTTATTTTTCCCTTTCTTGAGCCTCCAGTGAGAACAGGCTGCAGGGGCAGGATGCACTGAGAGATGCAAGGGGTCTGGGTACTGAGCCCTTCAGCTGAGGGTGGAGGAGAGTAACCGGCTGGGGGACAGGGGACAGAATTGCCCATCATAAGCTACACATGGCCCAGAACTTCAAATTTTTAAATAAACTAAGACACTTTCCCCAAATTAAGTTGGCATTTCACAAGTGCAATTTCACATTCCTCCATATATGTGTATGTATGTACGCATGTTTATATATGGATATGCTCTTCCCCATGATAGAGCCCCAAAATGAGATAGAGGGCTTGGGACTAGCAGCCTGTTTTTTACTTATTCAAATGCTTTCCAAAGACTTTTGAAAGCAGAACTTTAAATTCTTTTTTAAATTGGAAATAACTTCAAACACACCAAAAAACTACAAAAGTAAATACAAGCCATACCTATCAATCCTAGATTAACTATATTGCTCAAATCCTACCTCTTGACCATAACATTTCTCGATCTACATAGATCTGTGTAGAGAATTTTTCTGAGCCACTTGAAACAAGACTTTTAAGTTGAAAATTTTTCTTGCTAAAAGTTCAGCTGCTCTGGCTGAAGGAGTAGGGGATGCCTGAAGCTGCCTTCTAGGTTTCTCATTGCTCTAGAAGCAGTAATAATTCTATGTGAAGACTGGGGATTTGGATACCACTGCTCCCTTCTGATTATCAGTTTCGGAAGCCTGGGTGTCATTTGCAGAGCTTCCTGTAATAGGAAGGGTTGTGAGTAATGGGGTGAAGTACAGGAAGAAAATAGACCTGGCATCAGCCATGAAGTAGTCTTTCTTCCATGGTCTAGAATAAATGCCACACTTTATTTCACAGCCCTAACGGTGGCCACACCCTTTGAGACAATCTACATGGGCCTCTGGGGCTACAACTGTGTCCTCTCCTGCATCGCCATCGGGGGTGTGTTCTATGCCCTCACCTGGCAGACCCACCTTCTCGCCCTTGTCTGTGGTAAGTGTTCAGGGGAGTGACAACCAAGTCACTCTGGCTATTTCCCACCCACTGCCCGAGTTATGCGCCTGCTCTGGCCCATCCCCCAAGTTAAAGGGAATAAGCCAGAAATGCCTGTGAACTCTTAGCTCTATGCAAGGCCACTATGGATGTGGGAAAGGAAAAGAAGTAAATACAAGTTTTAATCTCTGCTCTCAAAGAAATGCACAGTCTGATAGGAGACACCTGCAAAGACAAGCAATGTCAGACAAACAGCCTGATGTCAGGGCATAGTAGAGACCCCAAGGCTGCAGGAAAGTGCATAGGTTTCCTGCCCTTGGCCTGGGCTCTGTGTTCTATCAGGGGAGTGACTGGGGGCAAGGGTAGGCCCTGGGAAGCTGACACTGATGGTCCTTCTCCTCCACAGCCCTCTTCTGTGCGTACATGGGAGCAGCCCTCTCCAACATGTTGGCAGTGGTAAGTTTGGATTCTCCTCAACATGACCCTAGGTATTGTTCCCCTATTAGAGCTTCCAGACACTTGGGATGTTGTGGAAAAATTATGAGTTATAGTATTTGGTATATTATCCAGTTCTTCTGTCAAGGTTTATCCAGGGTTTACCCAGAGAACAGGTACAGAAGGAGCTGTAAGACCAGATGCAGGAGACCATCCCTAGGCCAATTTTCAGCTCCAACATTAAAAGACACTGTTGTACACAGTTATCAACACTTCAAATGTCTTGACCCAGGAACACCAGTGCCTCCACTCGAGAAGCATCCCCATCTTCAGTCCCTTCCATAGCCTCCTCCCCAGATCTCAGGCTCAAAATAAGAGCCCAGAAACCTTCAAGGTCAAAATGCTTTTATTTCTAGGTTGGTGTGCCACCAGGCACCTGGGCCTTCTGCCTCTCTTCCCTTATCTTCCTGCTCCTGACAACCAACAATCCTGCCATCTACAAGCTCCCACTCAACAAGGTCACCTACCCAGAGGCCAACCGCATCTACTACCTGACAATGAAAAATCCTCAAGAAGCGAAGTCCTCTAGCGGTGATTAGCCCAGCTCCCAACAGAAATGCTCTTGCTTGGGCACCTCTGATTTCAACTCTGTGGCAATCAGTATAGCACTCACCTTCTTTGCCTCTTCTGGCACCTGTATCAAATCGAATACACCTGTTACTCCCTATCCCTGAGCCTGATTTTTCTCTCTTTACCCAAATCTTCAAAACTATCCACTGTGCAACGTTAAAAGAAGTTCGTGATAAGATTGCCAAAGTTAGAAGTAAGGAGTGTGTTTTACATGCTGTCGGCATGAACTAAAAACAGAGTCCTTAGGGAAGGTAAACAAGAGATGATATTCTTGGCATGTTTAAGTAAATAATAGATGCTGTGGAGCTGAACTTGCTGAGAGGCTGTCAAGCAGACATGGACTAGTGGGTAAGTAGAGGTTATGTGCTAGGAAGTGAAGACTCCCTCCGTGCAGAGCTATCATCTGATGGGCACCTACGGCCTTACACAGAAGAGAGGAACTTCACATGGGTGGGGTTTTAAGGTCAAAACATGGACAATTTGGACACTGGAAGCATCTCAATATGAAGAACTGAACATTTGGGTTTTCCCTTCCACTTGTGGTTACTGACCTTTCCCAACGGTCTTGATCGAAAGTCCACTTCTCTATTGTTATATAAAAATAAGATGCCAAGTCCCTTACCTTCACATGATACCCCATTTCTCCAATTCTCCTTCCTTTTGCACTCCAAGGAGCTAAAGCTTCTATAATTCTTGCAGTCTCCCTCCCCAGTGCGTCAGTCCTAAAACACTTGCTCTTCTCCAACCGTCTCTCACCCTAACTTTTACTGAGATTAATTAGCATTCATAATTTTTCTCCTCTCAATATGCTTCTTCTTTCTACAATTATCCCTTACTTGACCAGGTAACACACACTCTATCCTTGTCCATTTGGAATGTACTATTTGTGTTAGGCAGGTTACCTTCAATCATTCTTTCCTCTATTCATCTTCCCCTGTCTTGTAAGCTCTGTTCTGATTCATTTATTACTTGTTTGGAACTTTTTCGTGTTTTCTTTACATAAAATTTGAGAAAATATGGATGACATATTCTATGACCCTTTGCATGCCCATGGGCTTCTTTCCTGTGATGAATGAACGGCACTGTGGCTGGGTGTGGGTTCCACGGGGTGCATTTGCCCATCGCAGTTGTCTGTAGATGTTATTCCTTCGTTTTCTGTCACTCTGCTCTGGTGCCACAAATGGGAAACCTGAGACCAATCTCATTCTTTTCCTTTTAAAATAATCTATCTTTCTTTCTAAATGACTTTAAGATGTTCTCTTTATCTTTTGTGTTCAGGAATTTTATAAAGCTAGGCCCATGTGTCTTTTCTCATTTCTACTGCCTTTTGGTCTGTGAACTTGTCTTTCTTCAGCTCAGACAGAGACTTTTCCTCTGCCATTTGTTTGACTGTTGCTTTTTGTCCATCTCTTTCATCTTCTGTCTCTGGAACTCCTATGTCCATATGTTAGAGCTCCTTGATCTCTGATCCAAGTTGCTTATCTTCTCCTTCACAATTTTTATTTTTGTTCTGCTTTGAGATATTTCTTCCACTTGATCTTCCAGTCACAGATTCAGATTCCAAGAGTACCTTTCCTTCAATTCAACAGATATGTTGAATTTTTTGTTTTAAATATAATGGTTTAAGTTTTTTTAGAAAATCTTTGGGGTAGGGGCTGAAACTGAATCCCAAGTGTGTTCATATTATTCTTTTGTTGCTATCTCTTCTTGCCCCTGAAATGAGATACATGTTCTGATAACTTGCTACCCTAAACTTCATACTGTTCCCATATTCCATTCTAGATGGGCTCCTATGTTGGTTGCCCAGGGCTCCATTACCCCAGAAATGGGGTAACATTTATGATCTAAGAAACTCTGCCTTCTGACCTGACCTCATTCACTCATTTGTCCAGGAGACATCGCATGAGGAGCTATTAATATGTTACCTAGGCTTTAGGTTTGACAGTAAACCAGGAAAGAATCAGACCAACTCCTGACTTCAAGGAATGTATTTTATGGGTACTTACCTGGCCAGGTGAATAGTTCAACCAGAGATAAAGATGAGGCTGGTAACTCAGATGACGTGATCCCACTTAAGTTCACAGCATGTTTTTGTTTTTGTCTTGAGGAAGTTATCTGGTTGACTTGGTTTTCTATTTAGGAAATGTATCAGGCATGATTTTAAGATTCCAGGAAAAGTTCTGTGCCTCTTCTCCTGTCTCCTGTATTGTTATTACCTGCTGCCCAAGCATTCCCATCCATCCCTTTGACTTAAGTCTTTGAACCTGTTAAAATGTAAACAGTCCTGGGAAGCACACAGTAAGCATGATCAATCATTTGCATCTTAGGTTGTAGGGGCCATTTCTGAGAAAAGGTTTGATGAAAATGAAGGGAGAGTACAAAGAAAATATGCACAGCACATTTTGAGACATTTTTTGGTGCAAGGTCATGCCGAGATGAGCAGGCTGGGCGAATGAGGTCCAGACTGCCTTTTTCCTCTGGATATGATGATGAAGCTGGTTGTGTTTGACTTGAACAGAAGAGATGGGGAAGCCGTCTCTGTCTGCAGGAACAGATGACTCATGTGGTAGAAGTCAATTAAATGTTACCCCAATGCAGAGAGCACAAAGTTGGGCATAATAAGCAGGCAGACTGAATTGGTGGGAAGGGTGCTTTGTAACGGTGGGAGTTGCCTGAGAAATGATGTCTATGAGACAGTGCAGAAGCAGAGGCTGGAGTTCAGCTGAGGACAATTGTTTGGACAAGGTGTGAGGGTGCTAAACCACAGGACCATTGCAGCCTCTCTCTTCCAACTATAAGTTTCTATGACTCTGTGACCCTGGGTCCCTACAGATGAATAAGAAACAAGTACAGCTAAGGTGGGAAAAAAAAACATAAGAACAAGAACAAGAAAAGTACCAAAAATACACCATTATTACCTTTCCAGCTTTTCCTAGAGCTGGGCCAGTTGGACATTTGCTCAGTTTACCAAAATGCACAGTCTGGCTGCTTTAAGTACATAGACTGAACCAACATTACTCAGTTGGGACTTGACCTGGTCCTCCGCATTGCTCTCTCTCCTGAGCGGTTCTTTTCTGCTCAATCCTCTATGACCTGACCATCGTAGGTCTCATGGCCAGCATCATGGCCACATCAGACCCACAGGCCCCACTTTGTGCTTCCTCTAGGAGTCTGAGCTTTGTTCTTTTGGGTCCTAAATGTGAAGGTCTGGGGACAGTTGTATCTAAACCAAGCAGGGGATGGCAGTTTCAGTGGGGACATGATTTCTCAATAAACAATAGTCCCATTTGGCAAATTTAAAGCATTTATATGAGATGATGATAATGATGATGATGATGATGATGATGATGATGATGATGATTAGCCTGGATTTTCCCACCTTTAGTCACTCAGAGAATTCATAGGGAACTAGAAATTCCAAGACCCCAAAAAGGGGGTGGCAGAGGGAAACACAAGTCCTTAACTCTCTGTAAACTGATAAGTAGGAGCCTCCAGCCCCCTCCTACAGCTGCTGAAGCAGAGTATAGCAAAGGAAGCAGCACATCAGAGAACTGCTAGCACCACTTGCATTTTCTTCACCATGAATTCTGGAGGCCTCTGATAGCCTGGGGTTTAATTCTGTTGTCCCTCCTCTACAAGACTGGAAATAAAGGGGGCCATAAGCATTGTGAAGAAAATTTCATTCTGGACCGAAGTGACTTCTGATTAAATGAATTTCCAAAAGAAAGATCCACAGTCAAAAATAGATCTCTTGTAGATCCTTAGTACCCAAGCTCCAGCCTGTGGTAGGACCTGGTGGGGACAACGTTTCATCTTGGCCTTTTGTTTTCCAAAATAGACCTTGAGTCTGTCCCGCTCTAAGTCTAACATAGATGATGAGTACTACCTTTCTAAGAACTATGGTTCTGTTTAGCTCACGGACTTACTGAGCTTCATGCATGGTTTCTTTAAAGGTGATCGCTTTCTGTTTTTCCAATTCAGTTACATATTGTTTGCAAGCGACACTTCCCTAGTGTGTCAGGGAGCAACTATCAATGCTTAGGGAGCCAGAGCGAGTGCACCACAAGAATTCAGGAGCTCTTAGGAAAGGCTAGAGATAGAGAGCAAAGGACAAGCATCCAAGGCTGAGCCAATAGACAAAGTGGCAGCGGGAGAAAGAAAAGGTGAGTATTCAGGTATCAGCACAAGGCCACAGCCCTGAACCTGCAACATCCAGGAAAGACCTCCCACATACTCCTCACCTCTCCCTGGAATTCTAGGGAGGTGGGGAAGTTTCCTTCCACCCCATTTTTGTTTGCTTTTCTTCCTCAGAAGGCTCTTCCTGTTCAAAACCCCTCTTCCACAGTTCCAAAACACCTGATGCAGTGGGAAGGGGACCTTTGACGTCAGTGGGGGCAATTGTCTACTCAGGTGTAGCCAATTTCCTCTGTATGAAGTTTTTTTTCTGCTTCTGGGCAGGCCACCGTACTCCATCCCTGAGTGTAGGTTGGGGGTGAAGGTGGTACACAAATGTGGGAGTTGATGACCCATCAAACTCACGAAGCCAAGCAAAACATGTTTGGATTGCTGCCCCCACAAACTCTAGCCCACCACACCCATGGCCTCATGGGACTTGGCAGGGCCAAAGTCCCTAATATATAGACCTCAGAATCCTCTCTGAACACAGGCGATAGGTCATGCCCTTCTTGATCTGAGATTCTGGTGAGCCAGGACCCCAGTCAGCAAGTGCTAAGGGGCAAGGTCTGAAAATTTCCACAGAAAAAGAAAGGTGACATCTAGCATTAGGCTATGCAAAACCTTCCATCGAGCCACTGATGGCAACACAGCTCCCCAGCCTGCACCCTGTCTGTACCAGGGATTAAGGCAGCTTATTGAGGTTGGAAGGCAAATTGCTCCCCTGAGGAAACAACACTTAAATAATTGCTTTAAAAGCAAATGCTGGCTCTAGAATTCTAATGAGAAGAAGTAATGCAAGAAAGACAACAGGGAAGCTACTGGACAGTCTGCCCTTGATAGCAAATCTGTCTGGTCCACCCAAGTGGGGAACCACGGTAGCAGGGGCTGATCTTCCCCCAAAGAGTTTAGGAAGTAGTCTTTTGACAGAAAGGTAGAAGACAGTGTAAAAAAAAAACTCAAAAAGGGGACATTTGTTTTTCTTCTCCCTCTTCCTCTTCCATGGTACTCTTCTTCAAATGACAGGTGTGTGCTAGGCATGAGTTTAGGGGACATAAATAAGGAAATTTATAGAAAGTCAGCAAGAGAATGGGCAGGCAGGAGGTATCAGGGAAATGAGAGGGTTCAGGCTTAGGAGAAATCACAGAGCCTGGAGTTGAGGACCAGAGACACTGCCCAAGTGGAAAGAAGCTTCTTCCCCAGTCCTGCTGGTCTAGAGTCCTCCAGCCCTGTACAGGAAATCGAAAGGAGCCCAGGTAAGAGGGGCTTGGGGACAGACGCAAGCCAAGTAGACACCAAGCCAACAGGACCATCTGGCTTTTCAATGGGAAAGTTCTGCTTTGTTCTTCAGTTGAGCTGCATCCAGAGAGCACAGTTGTAGGATGGGAAACTCGCTAAGGAATCAAGACAGAATCTAGGTCTTGGAATCTTCAAGCCAGAAAGGTTCTTAAATACTTATAGTCCAAACCCTATGTTTTATATATGAGGAAACCACAGCTTGTCCAGAGATTTAATCCAGGTGATAAAAGATCCTGGGCAAGATCCCAAGAATCCTAAAGAACAATCCTGACTGACTTCTCCTTGCTTTACCATGAGGTAAATCAGTCAGCCTCCAAATTCCCTTTCCTACCTCACCTGCCCACTAGGTGGGCCTTTAAAACAGTCATCTTTTCTACAATTTTGCAACCCACAGCTCTGACATCAGTATTTTTCCCAGGGCAACATTATGTTGAGCTGAGCTTTGGAATGCAACCTCTGGCTAACAGGATAGAGATGAATGCCTCCTGTTGACAAGCCATTAATTGCTGCTGCCAGGGCCCAAGCACCTGCTCCGGGCTCCTTGCTCTGTCCTCAGGTCTGGTACCCCATTGGCAGAAACATCACTAGAGCTGGGCCATCCAGTCTCCACAAACATCTTAACACCCCAGCTCCTCAGCAGTCCTTGGTGACCCATCTTAACATATCCATTTTAGATGACCATAGCCTTATTCTGTGTCATTACTGAGGGAATGTTTCTGGAAAACAGATGACCAGGTCACAGAAAGTAATGTGCCAGAATTATGGAGCTATCTACTCAAAAAATAGACAGCCTTTGTAATGTCTTGGCTAAAGGGAGAGGTAGATTATTGAGTAAGAAAGCAAAGAAAAGATATGGTTGAAGAAAGGATTGAAAGAAGAATGATCACAATCAAGGAGACTGAAAACAGACATGCAATTCTGAGGATGTGTGCTGGGAAACTTACTGGGGAAAGAGACTGAAAAGTTATCCTTGAGAGAAATGGATCCAGTGTTACCCTGGTAGTGAACAGGGTGCTCTGGCCTTTGGACTCTCTTTAATCTTATTTATGAGGTTATCATGAGGTTAAATAACTTATCAATTCATTTATGTTTATTAATATCTCCCTTGTGAGGTTAACTAAAGATACCAAAAGAAACAAAATGCGGGGGAGTCCATTGGCCAACTAGTGAGCTGTGTAAGAAGGAGAAGAGGGTTTAAACCATTGATTATAAGGATATATTTTATTTGTTTCAGGGTTCCAGTGAGTCATACCCTACCTTTTTAAATAATTGGCTAAGTGATAAGATGGGGCTTCCAAATAATTTATTTCTAAGTGCTCCCGTGAGCCAGCCCTTCCTCTTCACCTCATCTGTCTCTCAGCCCACCTCCCAGTCCAATTATATTTGGAAAGTACAGAAAGATTTGTGAATTTTTCTTAACAGAGACATAGTTTGAAAAGAAATGGATTCTAGAATGCCTAATTAGACCATTGCATTCAAAACAGTTGAACTGATAGACCAAAAATGAAACTTCTGTGAAGGTAAGTTTTAGGGGAATAAATCATAGAGCATAAGGCAAGAGACAGAGCAGACCTATGTGATATCTGCTCTTGGCTCTTCCAACAGCCATAGCCAAATCACTCCATCTCTCCAGGCCTTGATTTTCATAGGTAAAATGAGAAGGCCAGACTAGAGAGCCTCAAAAGTTTTTCCAATTTCAACATTCAAGATTTTGATAGTTTATAGGATGATCTTTGAAAATATCAGTGAAACACAACCTCACAGAAAAAAATGGGTCACCCCATTTGCCTCCCACAAGCACACACCCACACACACAGAGTGTAGCCCTAGAAATTACAAGTCATGGTACAAAACTTCTACGTAAGGAAAGATCCAAAACTTGGCCAAAGTATGATCATGTAAAACTGATTGAAAAAAATCAAATTATAGATGATGCTTCATTTCAAAAGAAAAAAGTCATTCTGGTGTTGCAACCTTGTGGTGTGTGGGTGTGTTCACAGTTGGCAGACCAAAGGCATAAGAGTCCCAGAGAGATGGGAGGGATGACAATGTCTTCATGGCAAATTCAAATGCTCCATGTGTAGAATCTTGTGAGTGACATGTGGACAGCCTCCATTCACCTCCAGGAGAAAGTACAATCTGAGAAGGATACATCATAGAAGGTATGCAGTCGTGGGCCTGTGGGGTTAATTTCCAGCCAGACTCGATCCTGTTTCTCCTTCTGAAAGATGGCAAATAGGGTTTAGGTTTCTTTTGTTCCCTTAAAGAAACTGTAATGAACGCCAAATTTTGTTTCACAACAAGGGTCTTCTACAAAATCTTTTCTTACTCCTAATAATTTGAATGAATTTCATGTTCTATGCTTTTGAAGTCAACAGTCCTTTTGGATCACTATCCCCCCAGAAAAGAGTCTATGTACCAGTCCTTACGACTCAGAACTATTCTTCGCTTCTGAATCAGTGGGAAGGAGCCACCACTGGACTCCTGCCTACTAAAACACAGGACAAGGGAGATCCTCAAAGGCAGGAACCGTGCCCCTGAAATGGTCCCGAATGGTCCCAAATGGACCCCAGTGTGAAGCCACATGCACTGGGACCCTTAATAAGGGTTGTTAGAGGAGAGGAGAGCAGCGGTTCCTACGCCTGGCAGACATGCCGAGGAGTCACTCAGCTATAGACCAACAGGTGACTGAGGACAGGGTTTCTTTTCTTTTCTTTTCTTTTCTTTTTTTTTTTTTTTGTCCTTTTCTTATAGAAAACACAAGAGTTTACCTAATTTATAAAACACTGTCAAGAGGGACAGCAGGCAAGTTTCTAAAAGGGGAATCATGTGGTTAGGGTGAGAAATTAGGGCTTTCATAAATACTTAAAGATATAGAAAAAAGGTCTAGGCAGCAAATGAGATTATCTAAAGGATGAGGACAGAGCTTCTTAACTGTGTAACACAGCACACACGGAGCTGTACCAAGACAGCAATGCCCTTGGCAATCCAGGTGTCTAGGTGGGACCCATAGTAACCAAAGACCCTGGGCCCGGCGTCTGTCTACTGCGCCATGCCACACAAGTACTGTTTTATGTGTGTGCCTGATATTGCAAGAGATGAGAAAAGCACTTACTGAATGCTTACTGTGAACACAATACTCTTGGGTTATGGGAGTCCCAACCCCATCTCCAAGCAGCTTAGGGATTTATGGCCAGATGAAATTGATCAGTATAACATCTGGTACCAAAAAAAATCATCAAGCCACACTTCTAGCTTCAATAGCCTGTTTTCTCCTCTCTCATCAGCTGTTTTGCCAGCCACTCCTACAGAACTTCTGGGTTCCTGGTTGGTGGTCATAGGTGGCCAACCTCTTTACCACCATCTACAAACTTCCACTGTTTTATCCAAGTAATGCTTGAAATAATCAGCCCTCACCCTGCAGCATCCAAAACCATACAAAACTCAGCTACAATTTGCATCCACCTATGAAAGTTCCTTACCTCTACCTCAGTATTTATCAAGTATTTAACATTTACCATAAGATATATTATTTTTAAAAGTACTTTGTACCTTGGAATATCCAATGACTTTGTTTGTCACACCATTCAGAAATTGAAATTTGTAGGACAATCCACCCTTTATTAATTTATTCAACAAATTCTTCTGAGCATCCACAGTGTACCAGACACATGAGAGTGCTGGGGGTGTCAAGAAAAATTAATGTAATCCTGGCTGTCAAGAATCTCACCAGTCAAAAACACATAATTAACTCTCAGCTGGGTGAGAGTCAATGCAGATAAGTGTAAAATACCAGGCGTCCCCTAAGGATAAAGAGTCATCCTGCCTGGAGCAGAGGGGCCCAGCACCATCAGATAGAAGTGTTCTCCCTAAGGAGGTCTCTGATATTGAGCACTGCAAAATTACTTTCCAGAGCATTTTGCAAGCATTATCTCATTTTATTACAACACAAGAAAGAAACGGCAGGTATCCCTCCGAGATACCTGTCATCATTTACAGGTTGGGTTTGCAAGGTCAGCCCTACAGAGTCTGTAAATTTCTTCCCAGGAGGACAGCATGCCTGCTATTGAAGAAACTCTCAATGAAGTTACATGACTTGCAAAATATCAGGCAAAAATTAGTGACTTCTAGCTCCCAGCCAGTGTTATTGTTTTCTTTCTTTCCCACCACATCAACAGTATACCTCATTTCTAGAACATTTGATAGACATGTTCAAAATGTTCTTAAAATTGCCTTTATCTTTTATGAAAGTCTTGAGAGTTTGTCCCAGAGGCCAATAGTAAATTACTACCACCTTCACTCCAAGACTTTCCACAGCCTTGGGAAGCTGGTTATTTTATCTCCAATCTTCTTGTGGGATCTGTTCCCACCTCTCATTCTCAACTTTCCACCAGCACAGCTTGAAGGGCCATGGTCCTCCCTGGCTAGTATGTACCCCAGCATCCAGTATTGCTCATGTGAGAAAGGTGATGCTTATTTTTTGGTTTTGTAGTGGGTCATTGACTCTGTGGATGCATAGAAATACATAGTCCTGCCTCACTTTCCTGGGCTATGAGAGGCACAGAATCTGGGCTGTTAGATATGCAGAACAGTGGAATGGAGGCTGATGGCTTTCTGCAGCCATCTGTAAGCCCTGACGGATGCATGGGTTCAGACTCTCCCAGCAATCTCCTGCTCCCTCACTGAGACCTCAGCAGCAGGCCCAGGTCTCTCTACCTCTGTTTCTATGGCTAATACAGTTTTTAAAAAAAATTCTAGGGTATCTCAACAACCAGGAATCTTTCTTTTTCACATTACCAGAAGTTCCAGATAAATGTTTCCTTGATGATTTAAACTAAAGCACCCTCTTTGTATATATGAAAACTAATGGCTTAGTAAATGGCATTTGTCGTGGCCTCCAATATCCAGGACCAGGTCCCATGCTGAAAAAAAAAAATTTAAAAAGCCTTTTTCTTGTACTAAATAGGTTCACACTGCCCAGTACAGTGGAAAGAGCAGCAAATTGAATAATTAGGAAACCCAAAGCAGTTCCTGGGTTTGCCATGATTAATAAGCTATGTATCTCAGACTAAGTAAGTAGACTGTGATCTTGTAGCTTCCATCCAGTTCTGAGTTTATGACTCTAAGGTCAAAATACAGTTCTTTCAAGGGAAAAGCTGGAGTGACTGGCACTTGGCATATAAGGGATGAGATGTAATGGTCGCCAGGACAGCCCTTCCAGCCAGGGTGTGGGGGGGCGGAGTGCCCTGGCTGGCCCTGGGGGTTGGCACTGTGGAAGAACACAAATAGTGCAAGGACATGCCCTTGGTTCCCATTCTGCAGAGATGCCCAGGGAAGGCTAAAATTCCAGGTGCCTCTGCAGCACAGAGTTCACAGACACTTCCCAGCCTTGGGAGTTATGGCTCAGTGCTGATCCATGGACAGGATTCCAAAACAGTAGCTATTCCTCCATCTGAGCCTGAGAAAAGGTACACAGTCGTTGTTCCCCTCCAATCCAAAAGAGCAGACAAGACTTATTTCATGGCTCACCCATGCCCCCCGTCCCCCCTCCCCCGCCGACTGTCAGGGTATTGGTCTTGCCAATAATATTCTGAGCTTTGATAAAGTTGACTCTACATAAGCAGTGTAATCTAGGCCAACCTTTTCAAACTTTGATGTTCACACAAATCAGTAAGCGATCTTGTTAAAAAGCAGTTTTTAATTCTGTGGGTTTGTGTTGAAGCCTGAGATTCCACATCCCAACCAAGTTCCCTGGTGACAACCACGAAGTTACTCTAGGAGCACCAGATTCTGAGTAGCAAAGATGCAGAAAATAATTGGACACTGGAAGCTCCATGACTCACTGTTAGTAAAATGCCACAGAAATCATGCTGAGCGTCAATCTCCCATCTTTTGGTGACAACGCCCATCCAGCCTGTTTCCAGGTACTGCTTGACAAAGCAAAATGAGTTAACCTAGAGAGTGTGCAAAATTAGCAGTGGGAATGTTTTCCACTATCCCAGGCAGCTGCTGGACCTCTGAATCTGGTGGGCACTAGAACCCCAATGTTAGACGAGCATGCCCTAGGGATCACCAAATACTCCACTTAATAGACCATGGACGAGTCTGTGAGCATGCACTTTAATAAGCCACACAGAGGATATGACACTGTCCTTCTCAGACCACAACTTGAGAAATCTTGTTCGTAGTGGTAAAGGTGATCTCTTCCCCATGGTGTGGAAATTGAAAATAATATGCTACAGAAGAGGGTTTCTCACAAGAAATGTATTCAAGACACTTAGTTCCCCCCAGATAGATACTTGTCAGATTTTAATATACATAGAACTCACCTGGGGGAACTTGTTGAAATATAGTTTCTGATTTCCATCAGTCGGGGGTTAGGCTGAGATTCTGTATTTCTAACAAGCTCCCAGAGGAGGCTAATGCTGGTCCAAGGATCAAACATTAAGTAGCAAGAACCTCTACCAATAATTCTAAGCCCAAACTGCACATGAGAGTCATCTTTTAAATACCATAGGCATTGGAAACTTTAATCTTCCTCATTGGTCCAAAGTAAGCCTCAGGCTTTTTTTTTTTAAGTACCTAATATGCAGCCGGCTTTCAAATTCCCTGCCACAGGTGGTCTTCAAGGTGCTGGCTGCAGTCAGTTTAGGGTCTGTTTGTTCTGACCTGCTCATGGTACAGTCCAATGGGTCTTTGGCTGGCCCATCCACCTCTGGACATGGTGGAATTTAGGTTCCTGCAGGGAGAGGATGTGGAAGTTGTAATGGGAGAAACAGAGCAGCTGAGTATTTTATACAAAGACGGGTGTTTACTCCCTAAACATCAGACTGCACCACTCTCTCCTTTCCAGCTTCTGGGTGTGGTTTTCCCTCACGCTCTGCTTGGCTCTTAGGGGTGTGGACCAGGTAGCCACTGACCTGTTTCTTCTTGTTCCCTGTTAGGCAGCAGTGGAGAGCAGCCACCCACGGCAGGCCAGAAGGCAGAGGAAGGCGCTGAGGCTGTGCTCCCCAGGAACAGGAGTGTGTTCCACATCGAGTGGTCATCTGTTCGGAGGAGGAGCAAAGGTGTGCACATCCTGCTGGGTCCCCAGCTTCCTTGTCTCTGATAAAACAAGGACAGTGACCTGGACCTACTCCTACACCCATGAGGGCAGGTTCATTCTTCTCAAGCCTGACCGCTGGCCAAGGCCACAGCTTCCTTGTGTCTGGACATACCCTACCTAAGTGTGGGGAGCAAGCTGGGACAGGCAGTGGACAGGGGGTGTCAACGTGGCTGCGTGTGGGAATCACCTAAATCCCATACCCAAAGACTCTCATTTAATTCTTTTGGGAGCAGCCTGCACAGGCATCAAGATCCTTTAGAGCTTTTCATGAGATTCTAACTTGCTGCTAAGTCAAAAACAATTGATCTGGGGAGCTAAAGATGAATAATTCTTTCCCAAGGCAATGGCAGGTACACCGAGGGAACACATAGAGAGGGAAGGTGTGCAGAGGGTTCCCACAGGCCAGAGAGGCTCTGGAGGCTGCCAAAGCTGAGCAGGTGAGGTAGCCAGAAACTTGCACTTGGAAGTTGAGGTCAGGTTCTGGCAAATAGAAAGCACTCTGGAGGGATCTGTCCTGTCAGCTGTAGGCTAGAACAGCTTATGGAGACACAGGAGAGAGAGCCAACCTAATTCTTCCCCAACCCCCAGAGAAGGGAGCAGAAGTCCCCTGACCCAGACCCACACAGCGGGCCAGAGGCACTTCAAGGGATGCAACTGGTTCCCAGGCTAGTGTCCCCTCCCAGGACGCTGCCTCTCAGAAGGTGCATTAGTGACTTTCTTCCTCCAGCTCATATCACTCATACCAAAAGTCAGCCACACCAGAGAAATAGGCTGTGAGTGGTTACAGGAAAATCTACAAGGTAAAGAGCCATTGCAGTTAACTCCAGGACCCCTCAAGCCCAAGAGTTTCCTCTGATTGGCTCCCATGATGGGGAAGCGAGCATGGCTTGCCTTAAAAGATCGATAATCTCCCTCCTAACACCTCTCACGAGTGTGGGAGCGGAGTGGAGCAGGCACAATAAAGGCCCATGTAAAGGACCCAGAAGAGGAAGGCCCATGGGATTGCTGCAGCCCTGGAAGGCAGAGGAGAGGGCCAGCCAGAAGTAGGCAGGCAGGAGAGCACACACACACACCCCCAAGACAGAGGAATCCTCCCTCCTTCCTAGTCTTCATTTCAAAGTTTCCAAAATTAATTTATTTCTCCTACATAGTACAACTTCACAGCCACACTGGTATGCCTGATGCATTCCTTCTAGTACATGGAAAGGACTAGACTGGAAGGCACAGCCAATTCAGTCCATAAATAGGCGGGGGCTGAGGCGGGGCGCAAAGCCCAGCCAGCTAGTCTCACACTTGACCACCAGAGGGAACCAGAGCACCAAAACCAAAAAAGTCTAAGAGCCTGATCTTTCACAACGCATAAAACCCAACTAAAATATGAAAATAAGTTATGCGTAATAGCAAAAAATGTTTGTGGTTACATTACAAGACTTTTAAAAATGTAAAGGACATGACGAAATCTGTTTTAAGTAGCTACATGTATATCACTTGTCCTGATCCAACCAGCAGTTGGTATTAAAATGCCTAAAATTCAGAGACAAACATAAAAAGATTATGAGCAAAAGCTCAAATCCCAAGTAGCCTGATGTGGATCCAGCTGAGAGGAGTCATAGCCAACTTCAAACCCAGATCCTGTATGGCTCAGGAAGACACCACTTTAGTAGCAAAGGACATCAACAACGTCCAAGTTTCCTTCTTTGTGCCCCTACAAATTCTCCATGTGATATAGAAGAAAGAATCATCAGGGATCACAGGCAAATCACTGTCCCTGTGGGCTACTGTTTCCTTATCTAAAAAAATAGAGGGCTTCTTAATTAAGGATCAACAGAGTCTCTGAACTCCCTTTATTCTTTGTAAAATATCCTGCTTCCATGATGATATACATACCCAAGTGGGCCCATGAGTATAGGAAACTTTCAGCTACAAGACTCCAGGCCTCTGTGCTTCCGCAGTGGAATAGTGGAATGGGAAATACCAAGCAGACTAACTCCAGGCCCGCAAGAAATTACTACTAAGTTGCCAAAATACAGGTTCTAAACTGATGATTGTCTTCTAACTCTAGTGTTTGGAAAAGGTGAGAGCCAGGAGAGACAGACCAAAGAGCCTTTTCCCTATCCTTACCGGAAGCCCATCGTGGAGCTGCTGGTGAGTATAGAGTGGCCGAGTCAGGGACGGCAGACTGGGGAACTGAGATCTGTCCAGGAGGCAGTCTCATGGAGGAGATCATTTCATGAATTCATATTTTCGGAAATGTAATTACTAGATTTAAATGTCTATTTTTCACAGTTTACTTTGTGAACTTTCATATTCCCTTTATTTGAATGATTAGCAGGTTTTATCTGAATGATGCATTTAGGAAATAGATCATGCCAGTTTTGAAAAGCAGAACATTTGTAAGTTCAATGTCATAACTTTGTGTTTATGGACAGGTAAATTTTAAAGGCTAGTCACATCAGAGGGAAAACATCTTCTAGAAAAAAGTATAAGTGTGAAAATGTAAGTAATGGTTTTTGAAACAATGTATAAACAAAAATCTAGAAGCTGAGTGCAATAGTGCATGCCTGCAATCCCAGCTACTCAAGAAGTTGAGACGGGAGGATCACAGGTTTAAGGCCAGGCTGGGAAACTTAGTGAATTAAAAAAAAAGAAAAGAAAAGAAAAGAAAGGGCTGGAGACATAACTCAGTGGTAAAATGTTTCCCTAGCATAGGCACAGCCCTTGGTTGAGTCACCAATGCTACCAAAAAACAAAAAAAAGAGAGAGAGAGAGAGAGAGCTGGTTGAATGTATCAATTCTATCATTTGACCCTGGCCTTCAAAAGCACAGACCTGTGCCTGTCTGGGTCCTCATCCACAGAATCAGTATGAAGATGTCATCCTGTTGTTCCTCACGACAGTTGGCAATATCAAATGAGTGACATGTGCCAAACAAACCAAAGAGCCTACCCTACAGAAACAGGGAAATGATTAAATAGCAGTTTTAAAAAATACCTAATAAAATCTTAGCCTGGTCCTTAAGGAACCACGGACATGACTTCTCAGCATGAAAGCCACAGAATGTGGAGGGTTCATGCCCATCTCTCATCTCTGGGCAGGATCTGGACACCATGAAGGAAAGCTCTGAGATAAAGGTGGAAGCCACCCTGCCCAGGGCGTCCTGGATCCAGAGTTCCGTGGCTGCCGGGAGGAAGAGGATCACCCAAGCCCTCAGCTGCATCACAGGAGAGATGAGGGAATGTGGGGAGGGACTTAAAGGTACCATTCCACAATGGCAGGCCTCTGTCACCCCCAGGAAATGCATTGCAATAAGGGTTCTCTATAGATAGTGTGAGCTCTGTTTCTAGGGTCTTTCTGGGAAGCTAGGAATTCTGCCATTGTAACAATCTCTTTGGATGTAAAACCCACGTATACCAGTGACAAGCTCTTGTTTCTGAATACAAAAGTCCTGCTGTCCCAAATGTCCCATCCAGGTATTGCAGATAAACATTTCAGTACTGGGGTTCTAGAGCCAACATTCTAGAAAATGCCCCTCTGGAGGGATCCAGGAGAAGACTGTCTACCAGGACACCAGGTCTCCTCTAGCAGTCTCCCAGTCTTGGCCCATGGTAAAATGCCCACCATGCAGCAAGAGGCTTTTTGGAAAATGTCAGAGGCACAGATAGATCAGGGTACTCAACCCCCTTCACAGGAAGAACTGCCTAGAGACCATACTCGGTGGGTAGCAAGGCTTGAGTTTCCTGGAAATCAAATACAGTCCTGGGTTCTTTGCATGCCCTCTTCTGTGGCGAGCAACAGCAGGGCTCCCTGAAAACCCAATTGGGATTGGCAGGGAGATTTCTCACACCCTCAGCCCACCCCCGGGCCTTGGCCAGGGCTACCCCACACAGGAGCTGGTTGCTGACTTCCTGGCCTGTTCCATTCCAGACAAGTCCCCCGTGTTCCTGTTTCTCGACTGGGTGCTCCGGGGCACATCTCAGGTGATGTTCGTGAACAACCCACTCAGCGGCATCCTCATCATCATCGGCCTCTTTGTCCAGAACCCCTGGTGGGCCATCTCAGGCTGCCTGGGCACCACTGTGTCCACCTTGACAGCATGTTTCCTGAGCCAGGACAAGTAAGTCCCCAAGGGGCCACTCCTTAAGGGGACCACTCTTCCCCTTTGCATCCTCTTTCAGCTCAGAAACTCTCAAAACAAGAGCACTGGGAACCAAGGATGACTATTCCTTGCTCATTTTTTCATAGACACACTGTCTAGAGAAACGTAAGGGTCGTAGGTCTGATGGCTTTCCTTCCCACTCCCAGAATGGTGGTTGCTTGAAGGTGTATAGTCAGACTCCCGGTGAGAAAAATCTGACTCTGAAGGAAAATTTAAAAGCGTGAGGAGAAGCCCCACTCCATCATCCCCATCCTTGTCCCCAGGTCAGCCATTGCAGCGGGACTCCACGGCTACAACGGGGTCCTCGTGGGGCTGCTGATGGCCGTGTTCTCAGACAAGGGCAACTACTACTGGTGGCTTCTGCTCCCAGTCATCATCATGTCCATGTCTTGGTAAGTTTGCTTCTGAGGTGAGTTCAGGTCAAAGAGCCACTGCCCTTCATATCCTGGGCCTGGGCCTGGGCCTGGGCCTGCTGGTCTACACACTGTTTTAAAGTAGCATTTGTTTGACTCACACATTAGAAACATCCACTGGAGATAATTACTAACATTATACTGTGCTAGGACACCTATACACTGAATTGCATTAGCTACTGTCCTTTTTATTTCTTTGAAGATCTAAAAGGGTTTCTGGCCTCACCCTGGCAGAACAGAAAGAAAGAAACTGAGGCCTACGTAGATTAAGATCCATGCGACAGGATCCTGTCAGTTTCTGGAAATCTCCTCCCTTTACTCCAGCCTGGGACCCATGCCCAGATGGAGACAACTCCTACATTAATCAGATTTCCCACTGCTCCAAGTACCCAACACCCACAACTTAAAGAAGAAGAAGTTCAGTTTGTCTCGCTCTTAGGGGATTCATAGGCAGTTGAATCCAAGGCAGAAGCACTACGGTGGAAGGGCATGGTGGAGGAAATCTTCTCACCCTATAGCAAACAGGAAACAGAAAGAGAGAGAGGAGCTAGGGGAAAGAACATACCTTTCTAGGCCACACTCTCCAGTGAGCTACTTCTAACTGGACCCCTCTCTTAACATCAAGTCATCTATGAATTAATCCACTGATGAGTATAGGGCCCTCTTGATACCATCACCTTGCAAATGTATGAGGCTTTGTGGGGACATTTTAGTTATAAATCACAACTTCCCAGGGTATTCTGAAGGTCAGACATGGGGTGCAGCCCTCGAGGTACCAGGGTCCTCCCTCACTTCAGAAAATACAGGGCACTGGTCACTCAACATGCATTAGTTTAATAACTGAATGACTAATTCCCTCTCCCTCTGTCCCCAGTCCTGCCCTCTCCCCTTCTGCTTGGGGATGCAAATTTGTGAGACTTCTGGGGGTTCCAGAGCTGCTGGTCTCCCAGACAGTCTTCTTTCTGAAGCTGAGCATGAGTACACACCCTGTCTCTGTGCCTGTGCGGACAGAAGGCTGCCAGTCAAGTGGACGGGGTGGGGGCAACAGAGAAGAGGCCCCAGTGCCATCTAGTGCCTGCCTGCCAACCGGTATCTCTGCTGGTTCTGCCATCAGCCCCATCCTCTCCAGCGCCCTGAGCACCATCTTCAGCAAGTGGGACCTGCCAGTCTTCACGTTGCCCTTCAACATCGCCGTGACGCTGTACCTGGCGGCCACAGGTCACTACAACCTCTTCTTTCCCACGACGCTGCTGCAGCCTACATCCTCTGTGCCCAATATCACCTGGTCGGAAATCCAAGTGCCCTTGGTAGGTGTCACAGGAAGAGGAAGGGAAGTGTCTGATTTGTACATTTGTGTGTTCATGACAATTAGAATCAGAGCTTTGAGCCCCTAAAAACATGTGGTAAATGAAGGTCAGAGAGAAATTCTACAACTCCCAACAACGTTGAGTCCCCACCCACAGGCACCTCTGTTCTTGTCACCCGTGGAGACTCCCCAGATGCGACCAGGGAGAGATGAAACTGCCAGCACCACTCCCTGTGTGAAACTCACATCTGTCCCCTCCTCCTGCATGACCGGGCCAAACCACTGCTCTGTTCTCTGTCCTGGGGTAATGGAAGCCTGAGCCAAAGTGTTAGCCCTATGTACCTGTGCTCTTACCTGTGCACATTCTCCCGGGCAGTGAGGGCCCTGAGCTGTAGGCTTTCCATTCCTGACACCTCCCCCCAGGAGCAGACTCCTCCCAGAGGTCTCAGACTACAGGCATGGTATACACAGCTCACCCCAAGTCTGCTTCTCTTCAGCTCGTGCCCCAAGGGGAGATGAACCCAGTGCATGTCAACAGAGCCCACAGCCACGTCCCTTGAACACACACTTCCAAAGGCTCAAGGACCCTTTGACCAATCTTCTGAGACTCAGGACCCAGTCCCAGTGGCTGGGGAAGCCCACAGCCGGGGACTCTTCCCCAGCTCCATGTACCAGTGACCACAGAATGCCAGAGTGCCTCAAATGCTCTGTGCTCCCAGTCTCCACTGAACCTTGAGATCCATTCAGGACTGAGGCAGGCAGGAGACCCTCTGGGTTTATCAGCCAAAAGAGCAGGTGCTGGGTGACACTGCTTCCTCCAGCCCCTTCCTGTGGTCCAAGTCCAACTGCTTGCCAGACGAGATAGACATCTCCACACCCAGACTTGGAAATACATGAGACCATTTGCCCCTCTAATACTTAATCTCTCTCTCTCTCTCTCTCTCTCTCTCTCTCTCTCTATTTTTCCTTTATATTATATGAGAGTTTTGGTTGAAAATATATTACTCTTCTCATGAAAAACACCCCCATGGGAAAAATTTTCAATTTCTCCTCTTGGGCTGGGTGAGTGCCTTTCACTCATGTCTGCAGATGACGAAAACTCAGTATCTTCACCTAAGAACTCAAATAAAATGAGAAGCATTTGTTCCTTCTCGAGTTAACATGCATGAGCCGAAATGTCTTCAAAATCTGTGGCGAAGTGTTGTGTGGAGGGTTTGGCACTGAATCTTTTGGGCTAAAATTTGAATGGTCTCTTGCCTTCCTAACAAGCATGTGACCCTGTCACACCTGCAGCTTTTGAGAGCTATCCCTGTTGGAGTCGGTCAAGTGTACGGCTGCGATAACCCCTGGACTGGAGGCATTTTCCTCGTAGCTCTGTTCATATCTTCACCTCTGATTTGCTTGCACGCAGCAATTGGATCCACCATGGGGATATTAGCAGGTCTGTGTCGCCGCTTTCCCTTGTTAGCAGGCTAAAGGGATGTTAGTGCCTGGGGCCAACTCCAAAGAAAACAAGGAAGTGTGTCTTTAATGCTGCACCTGCAAGTGTCCTGAAACTCTCCCTCCTCCTACGGCACCCAGATTCTCCACTTTTGGTGCTAATACCTGCATGCTGCTCTGTACCACAGCTGTCTTTAAGAAAGACTGTGGCTTTTGGCATTTGCACCTTTATATAAATTCAAGGTTTGGTTAAGGTTAGTTCCAGGTGTATTTCTATTTTAAGTATTCTCTCCAGTGACAACAGGAAGGATTGGTTCTCAAAAGAATTGTGTGTGTGTGTGGACATCTTCTGGACTGTTTCTTTTCAGCTCCATAACTGCTTAGCCACTAGTGTTTGTGTGGCTCCAAGAGAATCTGTTCCCTTTAGATGTATGTCCACTCTATAAAATCAGAAGCCCTCTTTTATATAAGTAGCTTGGAGGAAAGCTTGTTCTGGGCTTTGAGGCTGATGGTAGGTTTTTGAGCAGCCACATGAGCCCTGTAAGATCTCATACTCAGCACTGACACCTGTCTGTCTCATAGCTCTCAGCATCGCCACGCCCTTTGACTCCATCTACTTCGGCCTGTGTGGCTTCAACAGCACCCTGGCGTGCATCGCCATCGGAGGCATGTTCTACGTCATCACCTGGCAGACGCACCTCCTTGCCATCGCCTGCGGTAGGTGCTGCTTCAGAGCTCCCTTTGAAGCCCCAAAGATGCCTGCAACTGCCCCCCACAAAGAAAACTTCTCTAGGACAATCGTGCCCCCCAAAAGTGGGAGAAACTATTCATTTTATGGAAGGACTTTTAGTTAGAACTGTCTTCAATGGTTATTTAGTGAACTGTCTTCACTGTGTATACAATGTTCCTCACACGGAGGCAGATTTCTTTAGGTGACAATGGTTTCCTGTTTCTCATGGCTGTCTCCTGTGATTGCTGCTTTCCTGGCTGGTGACTGGAGTGCACAGAGCAACTTTTAGGCAATTCATGCTTTATATGGAATTAGACAACATGTATCATATACACTGATAAAATCTAGACATCCCAACACTGACCATAAGTGCCCTTCAAGTGATCCCTCTTGGATACATTTTTGTTCAGAAACCTAGGATATTAGATCAAATGTAAAAAATTTGGCACATTTATATAACTTAACCCTTTGAATATCCTTCATTTCTTAATGTCAATATAAATGAAAACCAAGTAAAGCTCCTTTTAACCAAGATATTTAAAACAGAAATTCCATTTCAGCACCATCTGAAATATTATCTACATAAATTTTTTAAAAATTGTTTACAGTACAAAAATTTCCCAAATATCCTTTGCTAGGGAAGATGTTCTGGATTAGATATGTCCATATTTATACTCTTAAGGTAATCTGTAGTTTTTTTTGCATTTTATGATTGTCACTATAAACATGGAAAAAATAAACTTTAAACTAGAGGTGAAGGGTTCATCTACAATCTTTTTCTTTGTTTTTTTAAAGTTATTTTTTAATACCCTAAAATACTCAATGTAAGGCCAGCATGCAATGGTTACTTAAGAAATAATAGTGTTCTACTATTGGCCAAATAAAAGATAATCATTCCCCTAGCACCTGCCACAAAAAAGCACTTTAAATAGCTTGTCTCCACCCTTATCACAACTCAACAGAGTTGATGTGTTAGTCAGTTTTGATTATTGTGACAAAATACCTGAGATAAACAACTTAGAGGAGGAAAGAGTTATCTGGGCTCAGAGTTTCAGAGGTTTCAGTCCATGGTCACCTGGCTCCATCAAATTAGGCCTGTGGCAAGGCAGAAACATGGCAGAAGGGCATGACAGAGGAAAGTGCTCACCTTGTGGCAGACAGGAAACAGAGAAAGCAGAAAGGAACCTGAGAGGAAGGGACCAGGCATCAGATATATTCCCCAAAGTTATACCCCAAGTCCCACACGTTTGAACTAGGCCCCACCTCCTGTTTTCATTACCTCCCAAGAATGCCATCAAAATATGACCTCCTCAATGGTTTAATTCACTTGATGAAGTTAGATTCCTTGTTATTCAATTGCTTCCCCAAAGCCCATTAACTGGCAACCAAGCCTTTAACACGTGAGTTTTGGAAGATATTTCAAATCCAAAACCATAACTGTATTATTATTCCACTTGGAGAAAGAGGAAAAAGTGTATCACAGAGGAGGGCCAGGAGTAGGGTGAGACAAGTTACCCAATTTAGATGCAAAATTTAAGGAGGATTTCACCCTCAGGGCTGTGCAGGCGATGACTCTGACATCTCCATGCTGTTGAATTGAGGGCCCCTTCAATTGTGTGTCCCAGCCACCTCCCTCATCTCTCCTAGTTCCATCTTTATCAGAGAAGTTAAGTAACCCAACCACTCTTGTCAGAAGTTACTCGGGTGGTTTTAACCAGGCAGATTTCACCCTTTCTCAGGGACTTTTTGCAGTGTCTGGTGAGATTTTTATTCCCACACATAGGGCAAGATGTTCTGTGGGCATCTGGTGGGGAGAGGCCAGAGGTGCTGTTAAATGTCCTACAATGCACAGCACAGCCACACAACAAAGAATGTCATGGTGCTGTGCCGTGAGCCTGGCACGCAGCATCTCATTTAATCCCCACTGCAACCTAGACAGTTTCCCATTTCACAGATGGGGAACTGAGGTAGAAAGGAGTGAAAATCAAACTGCCTGAAGCCAGATCTATAAACACATCAGGCTACAGAAGTCTTTGCTCTTTGTAGGACATCGCTCTCCTTCCTGAAGCCAGTGCTTTCCCTGAGATCCACAGCAGCCAGCCCTTTCCACAGTCACGCAGCTGTGACTGCATGGACAGGACCCGTGAGAAAGAAGGTTTCCTCCTGCTCTATGTGTCCTCCAGAACAGACGATTTCCCCTGAAGTCCAGACAGGCTGCTTGTCCTGTTTCCTGCTCTTCCATCATCTTCCTTCTCTTTCCTCACTCTGCAGGCCCTGCAGTCACACATTAGCACACAGAGGTTTTCAAAGGATTTCCTACTGGTCACAGATCAAATTTGATAAAATAATAGTGGGGTCAGGGAAACATGAGAATAAATTGTTTGTCTCTGGACCCCAGAATGAAGGATGAGTTGGATAGAGTTGGGCTCAGCCCAGACCACTCCAGGAGCCTCCATTCTTTACAGGCCAAGCCCTGAGATGCCCTCAGGCCTTCTGGATCCCCTGTGTTCTGGGGACCTGTGGTGTTTATCTGCCTCCCTTTCTAACCTCAGCTCCGAGAGGTTAGAGTGCACCATAGTTAAGAGCCCACTCCTGGAGCCAGATGGCTGGAGCTCTGCTACTTGTCACCCATGTAAACCTGGTCAAGTCACTTGAATTCTCAATGCCTGATACTAACAGTGTCTGCCTCACAGTACTGTTGTCAGAATCAAATCCAGTGCTTCAGGAAAGCGATGAAATCCATGCCTGACGCCTGAGGCATGCCCAGGAAGAGTTGACCTTGTTACCCATAATCAAGCAATGCATACTAATAAATGAGGATGCAGCTGACATAAAAAATGGCTCCTGGTCCTTTGGAGAGAGATCAGCTGGCTGGTGGGACCCATGAAACTGTTGCCTGCCCCATGCCCCACTCATATCATTCATCCTTTAATCTCTTCTACTCTTCCTACCTCTAGGATAAGAGGGGCTTGTCTAATGCAGAGACAGGCAGAACAGTCACTGCATTTAACCTCTCTGAGCCTATTTTCTCATCTCTGAAATAAAAGCAAGAATAGTGCTTACACTGTAGGAATGCCGAAGGATATGGTTGGCATTGCTGCTAGCTGGGCATACAGCAGCTCTCTAATAAAGGTGAGCTGTTGTTAATAGCCTAGGGACAATTGGGTTGCTTGCTGCTGAGAAATTAAGGGTTCAGAAACAAAGCCCAATTACATTGGCCCATTTTCATTGCTTTTCCCCTCTTGCCAGCATTTGGCTCTTCCCAGTGGTCAACCCGGCCCTGCCCCCTCCACAAAGCCTAAAAGACAAGGCAGTGGGCATATCTCGTTTCCCTGGAGCTGACAGAGTGCTGCCGCTCCCTGGAAACCCATATTATGTTAATACCTTGTGATGAAATATTCCAGCCGGGAGTTCTGGGACTCACTTGCCTTCGCTGTATAGTAAAATTTTCATTTATGGTTTATGCTGTTAAATGTTCCTTTACTGGAATGCAAGGTGGTGGGACCCAAGAGAACTGTAACAGCTAAATTCTGGCCCTTTTTAACAAAGTTCATCTGCCATCTTAGCTGTGCCGGCATTTGCATGGAATTTAACACTGCTGAAGCTGCCAAGCAATGGAAACATAACTCTTTTTTTTTAATCTGATAGTATTGTGGCATAAAATTAATGAAGAGAGAATATGTAGACAAAGCTTGAGAGACTGTTAAGTAGTTACTGGACTATTTATTGTTGGTTCTTTTTCTAGCTCTGTTTGCAGCCTACCTGGGCACTGCTTTGGCCAACATGCTGTCCGTGGTGAGTCAACATGGGGTACAAATGAGTCCACAAGCCCGCTTTGGCTTCCCAAACCCTGTGCAAAACTCCTCCTCCTGGAACCCTTCCCAATTCGTGCCCCTTGATGCAAATCTCCCTGCACACCTCAGCACTGCTGGACAGAAGGAACCCCATCTCCAAAGCTTGAACGGTATCTGGGAGTCAATCAGATCCCACTATCAATGGCCAATGGAGCTCTTTCTAGAAGGACAATTTGAAGAGCATGATCTTGTAAATCCAAACTCTTTTTAGTATGTCATTCTCTAGATCTACATTTAAATCTTTATTACCTAAATTTTGCATGTCTATAGATCATCTGCCCACATGGCTTTTGGGTCAGTATACTTCTTGGTTCCATAGCACATAGGTGAAGGCTTCAGGGAACAGAAGCCATCAAGCCCTAACTGGCCAGAGAGAAGCCTGACCTGATGGCTTGTGACAATCACAGTTGCCCCAGAACCCCTTCTTTTTCTGGGCTCTAGTGTAGGGTAGAGTACAGAAGGAGCCATCTGGCCAGCCCCAGGCCCAGCACAGAGCACTCAGGGCCCAGCTTGCAGCTGATGTCTCTCCTACTTAGATAAGGGTACAGGCAAACCTTACATGAACAGCCAGGGAAAGCCCTGCTGATCCTGTGGAGAGTGACAGCGTAGACATTCCGCTCATACCTGTCTAAATTCCTGCTTCTCCTCTAGTGAGAATGGGTGATTTGGATTCAGCAAGGTATTTCCTAAGCAGAAAAATTATCTTTCCCTGATACTATTCTGTTTCCTTCAATGGACTAAGTTCTTCCTCTGGGCTCCGTCACGTTTCGTGCACACTTGCCTACAGCACTTAGTGCTCTATATTGTGACGGGTCTAGTACTTGTCAGTCCTCTTCCAACTTCAGCCCATATGCTCCTCCAGAACAGAAGCCTATTGTATTCCTATCTCCATCTCAATAACTGATCACAGTGCCCAGAACATAGTAGTGCTCAAAACATAAAGAATGAGTGAAGCCCTAACCTAGTGAGCCTCCGCAACAGGGAATATTAGAGCAGGGACTGAACAGCCAACCAACAGAAACACAGAGAAGGGACAAGAGAATGGAACATGACCTTGGAATCTCGTTGTCACTCCAGCCCTTGTCAACTCTTCTGACCCCATTCATTCACCCATTCTGTCACTCAATAAACGTATGTCATGTGCCTTCCTTGAACAAAGAACTAGAATAGTTAGAAACCAGAAACTTTGGTTCCTGATCATAGGTGTCTACCCTAGGTGTCTCTGAACACCTCTGAGTTTAGAGAAGTTATAGGATTATTCTACTCCAATTAGACATTTTTCAAAACAAAATCAAAATTACTTTCTGTATGCCCACTGTGTTTAAGGCATTGTGCTGACCACTGTCAGGGATACAAAACAGTGTAGGCTACTAACTTACCTAAAAGGACTTCCCATCTCACTGAGGAACAGAATATAAAAGTGCTGAGCTACATTTCTAAGACCATCTAAATCCTCCTTAGACACACAGCTAGGAGCACTCTTTTGCTTTCTAACTGGCACATGTACATGCAGCCTCAAGGCTTCTAAAACCTGCCATTGGCTTGATAATAATGACCACATCCTGAGAACCATTTACTGAGTATCTTGTATGCACTAAGCATCAAGTCCTTGAGTGAGTATTATTATACCTGGTTTGCTAGTAAGAAACTAGGTCTCTGAAAGAGTAAATGATTTTAATAAGGGGATGAGTGCTGAGGTTTGAACACACCTCTATGGAACTCCCATAACTCCACTGTGGGACTTCAAGGAATGCTTCCTGAAACACTTTATGCAGTCTTAGTAGGGCACTGGAAAGATTCATCGAGTGGATCACATCACTCATGGGAAATTCCTTACAGTACTGTCCTTGGTCTTCCCCAAGTGCCATCCAACAGATCCATCTCTGGCCATTCACATGACCAGCATCGTTACTCCTATGGTATTACCTGATAATAAAATAATGTTTTTAGGAAGAGGAGGCATTTGATCTGCCTCATAGTTGGATTTGTGGGCTCTTTTGAGTGCAAGCCATCCATAAAACCTCTCTCAAATGAAGAGGAAGAATATTAAAATGTCTCAGGGTATCTCAAAGATTAAAAAACAAGTTACCATCATAAGAAAGAGATGGGATAGGAGAGCCCTTGAGAAGAGAAGCAGCTATTCTTCCCTTCCAGCTGCCTGGGACAAAGATGCCACTCCTCTGCCTCTCCCCCAATCTGCTCATGTCCCCGTGTTTCTCTATGAAAGTTTTCTCTACTGCACACAGCTTCATGGCCACCCTCACTGCTTGGTTCTTCAGGAACTCTATGGACATAGTCTTTGTGCCTTTGGTTCAAATTATCAGAATGAATTGTGGCCAATAAAAAAGTCTTGAGCTGTGAAATGGCTTCCAAAAACATTCCTTCAGTGAGAGCTATTGGGAAAAGATATGGAAAGGCCATAGTTCCTGAGTTGGAAATATGGCTAGCCCCCAGATTCACCAAGACACACATAAAGACATATGAACCCTATTCGCTCTTCAGTGGCTGCATTCTGAACAGTATGTGCTCACCTGTTACTGTGCAGACTGACCACACTGGCATAATCTTATGTTGATTTCAGTTAAGTGTTATCTTTATCGATACCCATAGAGCATGACTTTGGGTGATCAATAAGAGCTAAACAGCACTAGCATCTGAAGTAACTGAGGCTTCTGTCCGCCTCTCCCTCCAGTTTGGATTACCGCCCTGTACCTGGCCCTTCTGCCTCTCAGCGCTCACCTTCCTGCTTCTGACGACCAACAACCCTGCCATCTACAAGCTCCCACTTAGCAAAGTCACTTACCCGGAGGCCAATCGCATCTACTACCTGTCGCAGGAGAGGAACAGAAGAGCATCGACCATCACAAAATACCAGGCTTATGACGTCTCCTAAGTTGTCCTTTCCCAAGCATGTCATTGTAAATGCAGACTTCAGCACAATGTCTGGGTCCCCAGGATAAAGGCCACCTAACCTCCCCTTCTATCTGTTCTGTGATTCTGAGCCCAAGTACAGGGAAACGTGTGTATGATCAAGCTTTCTAAGATGACTTAGTTCAGACTTGATTCCCATAGCTGGCTCCTTGAGAACCTCCCATTGATAGGGACTTTTCCTGTTCTGCAAAAGAATCTTCATTCCTAAGGAAGTGTCATCAAGAAGGGGACAGAAATGGGTAATATTTCTGCCAGCTTGGTCATTAATCTAGCAAAGCACAGTGCTGGGAAATGTTCATGAGACTGGAAGGCAAGAAGATTGGCCCCACCCACCTCTGCCACTAATGGGTCCCAAAAGTCACAGGCCAGTCCTCCCTCATCTCAGCCTGGACTTCTTATGGGTAGGAATTTCTTTATGACAGGGGGGGACTTAGGTCCCTTCTACCTCAGAAGTGCTGGTTTTTCTGTCTCCTATAACCTGATCAAATCAGCATAACCAGAAAGTAATTAGCCAGAGCTGAGTCACAGAAGGAAGTGTTATCTGCAGAAAGGGCAGGAAAGAGTGGGTGCTCTCTGGAGTTCTGTTCTGGGATCATGGGAGATAATCTCCAGACTGGGCTTAGGAACTGAAATCTACTGAAAATGACACTATGTCTTCCTTTACATAACTGAAATGTTTCCAGAAATGTCATAAGGGGAAAACTGATCTTTTTCAGCATTATAATCATATTATAAACAAATGTCTTTCCTTTTATAATATTCATAATTATACTTTCATTAAACTCCTTTGATTTGACAGTTGGTATCAGGGTTTTCTTAAAATAGTTCCTGCCTCCATACTCGTATGTTGCCCACCTGGAAGGTTTTCCACAGTCCAGCATGTATCTAGAAAGAGATCAGCATGGGATAAAAGTTATCAGTGGGGGAGGCAGGCATGACAGCACACACTTATAATCCCAGCACTCTGGCAGGCTGAGGCAGGAGGATTACACATTCAAAACCAACCTGAGCAACTTATCAATTTAACAAGACCTTGTCTCAAAATATAAAATATAAAGGGCTAGGCTCAGGGTGAAGCCCTGAATTCAATCCCCAGTACTGGAAAAAAAAGAATCCTCTGAGATATATATCCTCTGCTTACAAAAGGAGTTATATAGAAACTACTGTAGAGGTTGCTTTCTATTGTTGACAACCCGTGTCACTTTCTAGTGACCTGAAAAGGCTAAAGGTCACCTAAACTCACCTTGTAGGCCAAGACTACAAATCCAGCCCCTCTTGCTGGCCAGTGACTCTTCTTCCTTAGTCGCTCTGGGGATAGCTCCTATTAAGCCTATGCCACCAGACACCTTTGTAGGAAACCAAGTGGCCCAGCCTTCCCCCCGCTTCCCCAGAGGAAGCTAAAACTCTTTTACCCACAGTGAGACCTCCCCCAGCCCCCACTTCCAGCTTAGTATGAATGGGTGATGGCAGGAGAAGGAAATTGGAGGAGGAAGGAAGGGAGTGGGACAGACCCTGAGTAAACACAGCTTTAAGAAAAAGATTACAACCTGACCAAAATCCATTCTTTACAAAAGCTATTTGCTACCTTGGCTTTTTCTCTGCCCTGAGGTCTTAGCCATCTTGCCCAGCCCAGGAGCCTGGGGCTGTATGCTTCCAGATCCTCTCCAGCTCATCTTGAATCCTCCAGGGAGACAGGTCCCTCCCCTGCAAATGAATCCTCCTCGTAGGGAAGAGGAAAGCCTCACTCTCCTGAGCTACCTCTGGGTTTGCGATTGCACCTTGAGGCCAAGAAGGTCCCAAGCTGTATTTTAAGGGCTCTAGGATAATGGCTCTCTGAGGATCAAGCATCCAGGAATTTCATCAGGGGCTGTTTATGCTCATAGCGTGCTCGGCTGCCCCAGAGCCTGCAAGTGATGACAAGGAACTATTAAAGTACAGGTTCGAACGCATTTTTCACCAAAGTCTTATAATCTTGTTTTATTAAGAGCAGGAAACCCTCCACGTGCATGCCATTCTGATTATTGACCACTAATAAAACCCTTCAGCTGTTCTAAGTGTTTCAATATCCTCACCTATAAAACAAGCTGAGTTGGCCGAGGGTTTCAAGTAAGGTTGAAATGGGGTAAAAGAATTCAACTTATGGAAACATACGCTGACTATGGGATGTCAAGTGGGAACTGTAGTCTGGCACTTCAATTAAGCATCCACAAGGCAGAGCTGGAGGCAGTTTCAACAACTCCTGAGAGGAGAGGCAGGGTGTAAAAGAGCACATTCCTCCCAGGCCTGTGGTGGGAGTGTTTACATCACAGAAACCAGCGAGCTCTATGTGCACACAAGCAACACACATTTTGCAAACACGCATGCAGAACAAAAACATACATTGCAATGTGGGAGAAAAAGCAGAGTGAGGTATAAGAACAAAAGAGCATTCTCACCTTTATACATTCAAGAGCGAGGCCTTGCATGGACCAATGAAGAAAATAAGCCAAAGACTAAGACACATGATTAACTCAAATCTATATCCCAAAAAAGTTTTAAATGGGTGGGCAGACACACACACATACACACACATACACACACACATACATACACACACAGTTCCTTTTGCTGTCTTTTTCCTTCACAGAACTAGTTCATTAGTGGCACATAGTAGCCCCGAGAGGTACTTGATTGAATAATTAGCTGAAATATACTCTCATCAGTCACTCATCCTGGTTGAAATTTGAAATCTGTTTCACACAGACATACTCATAAGAAACACAAGAATCTCAGGCAGGCCAGCTGACTGAAACTTCCCTCCAGAACTTACTGCCTGTAGCCTTCTCTCAAATACATGGATGGTGTTCAAGGAAAGAGTGGTCCACACCATCCACCCTAAGCTTTTCATAATGTTATGGGCAATAATGTCAAGCCACTGTACACAGCTATTTTCAACCACCGCTTCCTTGTTGAGTGTTCATCACCATAACGAAATCCCTGAGAGAAAATAAACTTAAGGGAGAAAATATTTATTTTGGCTCAGGGTTTCAGAAGTTTCCATCCATGGTCACATGGCACCCCTGTTTCTGGCCTATGGTGAAACAGAACGTCACTTGGGCAGAGGGGAGAGATGAGCACACCCTCAGTGACTTACTTCCCCCACCGAGGCCCCACCTCCTAAATTTTCCTCCATCCTCCAACCTTAACAGATTCACTATTAAGCTCTGAATTCATCAATTGATTAATCCATTGATAGGGTCAGAACCCTCATGACCCAATCAGCTCCCAAAGGTCCCCACCTATGAACAACTCTGCATTAAGACACCAAATATGAACTTTTAGGGGACACCTAAGACTGAAATCATAATATGGAGCCTCTACTGTTTGTTTCCCCAAGTTACATACTGACCCCAGGTAAGGTGATAAGATGGTATACCAGTGGTTCTCAAACTCCAGCATGGAGTGGAATCATTTTATGATCTTAAAACAGAAGATCGGGCCACACTCCTTGAGTCTGATGTAGTAGATCTCACTTAAATCCTGAGTATTTGCACTTCCAAAATGTTCTCAGATGATGCTGATGTTGTGGGGTTGGGGCCACACTTTGAGAACCACTAGTGTAGACTTAGAAATAAGATACTGCCTCCATCATCCTTTCCTCCTTCACTGAACATTGTAATGCACAGGGTGAAATTTGTGTGAATGGAGAAAACAGCAGGGCTTATTAAAATACAGACCCCTGGGCCTCAGCCTCAAAGATGTGGATTCAGTAGATTCAGATGGAGACAAGAGTCAGCCTCCCAAAATCTCTCAGATCTCACCAATACTGCTGGATCAAGATCTAGACTTTGAGATCACTGTATAAATTCTTAGTCTATCGAATAGAATTTCCTGATTCTAACACTCTAGGCCTCCCGTGGACCAATTAATTCAGCAGTGACCCTGGGTGCATGTAAGTTTTTAAAACTCCTAAGTTCTGATATGCAGCCAGGGTTGAAAATAGCTGTGATGTCTATTTTCTGTGCCCAAAACTTCTCCAATTAGAGTCACCTGAAGATTGTTAAGCCCTCTGTCTCCACCGTCCGTTTGTCTGAGGGTTTTGCATAAGAGGGAGAGGCTGTGTGGTCACCTGGAGGCAGGAGGAACATGCACAGAACAGAGAATAACACTGAAGTCCCTCCCTTCCTCAGTATTGCTGGGGCAGCCTTCAACCCAGAGGAGACTAAAGAAAGCCGAAACCACTGACCAGAAACATCTGGCTCAGTAAGCCCAGCAGCCAAGCCGGGGTTTGCATGGCCCCAGAAGCCTGCTGACTGAACATGTGAAGCAGTGGTATGCTCAGCAGCCCCTCCAACCTCACTGCCCTCAGGTGGACAGTTCAGGCCAGGTGCAGAAGTGTGACTGCAGGGGACATAAAACAGGTGTGGTGTGTGAGCAGGTACAGGATGAGGGCTGCCCCCAGGGTGGGCCACAAGATGGGAGGGTGGGGGGTGGTGAAAGCAGCAGCTGCTGCAAGAGGACAGGCAGGTGGCAGATGGCGCAAACAGAAAAGGAGCCCCGTGGAGCCCTGAGGAGACAGACATCTGAGATGGAGAAAAAAGAGGTGGAGAAAAGCAGAACACGGAGACTTGTTGGGCCAGGTAGCTCTAGAAGAGGAAGAAACTTAAAATATAAAAACTAGACAGGTTTTAGTCGAGAAGTGAGTCACTAACCCTCTGTGAAAACCTGAGACAGGGACAGAGACAGGGGCCGGCAGGGAATCTTACTCCTTCCCTCAGCACCTGCTTCTTGCAGGATCGGTCTGGCCGCAGTAGAGACTACCGCATGTAGCACGGCCTGAGCTGGTGAGAAGCATCCAAGGGCAGGGAGGCAAGAGATTCACAGCAGAGCAGCCTGGTGTCCAGGCCCAGAGTCTCTGGGGGAGCTCAGGTGTTAGTGGTTTTTAAAGCCCCAGGGCGTGCTGATGAGTACCCCAGCTTGCCTGCACCTTCTGAGACAGTGGGATGGGTGCTCCGTGTGGTCATCCCTGGTCCGTGGGGAGGCTGCAAGAAGGAGATTCCTAGAGAGGTCTCAGGTGGGAGGGACCCCAGCTAGTATGATTTTTCCAAGTGGATGTTTTCCCTATCCTGCATTAGAGGTAACCTGTTACCGTATAGTTTTTAAACTGTGGATTGAAACATTTAAGCTGTGATCCTGGCCTCTCTAAACTTCTGTGGAATCTTATTGTGCTCATCCATGGGTTGGTTCTGTTTGCAAACCCTCTGAGACATGGTGGTGCTCAGTTAGTTTCTAGCAACTCTGATGTACAGCAAGACAGCTCCAGACACAAGCCCAAGGGGAGGATCTGCAGGGTAGGTGGGCACCCTGGGCTGGGCTGACACACCCACCACCCTGCCAAGGCTGCCAGCTGCCTGAGAGGGTCAGTTTCCCCCACTCACAGGCCCCATCTGGTTCCTTGGCCTTGGCCCCAAGTACTTGACAGGAACGGACTGAGTCTCTCATGTGCAGGGATGGGATTTCTAAGCCCCCAAATCCCACACTCTTCCCCAGTTGTAGTGAGAGGGTGACATCTCCAGGAGCACACTTCCAAAGAGCTCAAGTTCTGAATTCACTCTTTTGTGAGATGCACTCATTCATTTCAATGCTATTGAAGTGTTTTAACTTGATCCTTGAGAACTGGACCTACAGTGACAGGATTTTTGGTGTTTCATAGAGTTGCATCTTTGATCTTTAACCAGGTCAGAACAGTTATAAGACAGTAACCTGTGAATTCTTCTGAGTTCCTTTTAGAAACTGAATGTAGGAGTCATATTTTTATTTTGCTACTGAAGTATTAATTTTTTTTAAAAGCTAAACATTACACATTGTGTTGTGTTGTGCTGTGTTGGTTTTTGGGAGTGTCGTCTAACAACCACTTGAATCAGAATCACACAGGCGTGATTAAAACCGAAGAGCCCCTTCAGACCAAGCACTCAGACGCTCTAGGGCTGGAGCCCAGTCTCTGCACTCCCAGGCTCCCTGGTGATCCCAGCAAGCACTGAAGTTTGCCTCCCACTCAGAGAACCAATAGTGAGACACTGTCTCAAAAAATAGGGCCGGGGATTTAGTTCAGTGGCTTAAACACCTGCCTGGTGGATGCAAGGCTGTGAGTTCAATCCCCGGTACAAAAAAAAAACGGAGAACCAATTATCCATAGAGAGATGGGGGACAGAGGCTGACATGAACCTAGGGCCAAGAAGGCTCTTTCCGTCCCTCCCCCCACTTCTCATCCGCACTGCCCACTTCTATCACCTTTTGCCTTTTGACACTTTCTGTGTAGCCTGAGTATCACGGAGCATCGCAGAGCACCTTGGTTTGTGATACCTTCTATTAGCCACGGGAGGGCGCCAGAGCATCTCTAAAAGCATGCAAGGGTCCCCTTGCTCCCTGCTCTTCTTTTCTATTGCAGATTTCATTTTTGGCATTTAAATGGCCCAGTCTGTCCCCACTTCACTGATTATTAAAAGGACACTGAGGTTCATAAGTGTACAGAAGCTAATAAAAGTACTTACTAATTGAATTTATCTGATGCCTCTAAGCTCAGATTCTTATTAGGGTCAATACAGACTTTGTTGCTGTAGTTCAAATCTCTGAGCTATTACTCTACCATGAGGCAGCGATTTGCATTGCTAGAAATCTAGAAACTTTGACTCCTTGCCCCGCGAACCTGGGACAGCAGTGGGATCGTCGGCTGCCCCTCCTCCTCGCCACCCCCGATCCCCCCAACCCCACTGGACTTGTGACAGCTGGATCAGCTGTCCCTCCTCCTCTCCCCTGGACCCAGGGCAGCCGCGGGATCGTAGGCTACCCTTACCCCCACCACCACCCAAAAAACCTCTGCAGCCCACAAACAATCAGTGACTCCTTCCACCACCTGCAGAACCTTGCTGGGCTGAGGGGAGCCTCAGCAACACCTTACCCACACAGAGGACCTCAGCGGGCTTGCGACAGTGTGGTGAGTGTTCCCTTTAATTAGAGAACTTGAGTGTATAAAAAGGAGCAGTAGCAAACTACCCCCCAGCTACTGGACCTTGGCAAGCCTGGCAAGAGGGTGGGTGAGTCCTTCCTCCATACAGAGAACACCAGGTCGGTTGAGGAGAGTGCCAACAAGGCCTCCCCCAACCCGGAGTTAATCAAAAAGACTTAGGAGACACCCAGTGACACAGTAGGGTCCCAGCTGAGACGAACACTATAGCCAGGTAGATCTGGTGCCCTGGAACAGCCTGAATCAGCCATAGTAATCATAGGAACTAAGGGTTGACTTGCTAGTCAGCCTAGGAAGAATATAGGACTCACCCAACAGGCCCTGCAGGAGGAATTCAGGTGACTGGCCCACCCCTTCACTGTAGGACCCAGCAATTGGACAAACATCAGTCACACAGTAGGACACTAAGACACGCACTATGGACAGTTGAGACTAGTGGTATTGAAAGACCAAATATTAACCCAGGAGGTGAAAATGACAAAATGGAAAAGCAAAATGCAATCTCAAGCATCCAGTCCATCAGGAACAAGTACGGGAGACATCGATGTAGAGGACATTAAAAGTCATACACCTGAAATTTCTAAAAAGATAGCAAGTGAAATAAAAAAACAAATCCATGAGACTATAGAGGAAATCAGATTAGAAATAATCTCTCACATCAAGAAAGAAATGACAACCCTAATAAAGGAGTTGCTCAGCATAGCTAGAGAAGACATAGATAAAAAAGTACGGGAGCATGGGAAAAAGTGGAAACCTTGAATGAACAATATAGAAAAGAAGTAGAATGCATAAAACAAATTCAAAGAGATATCCAAGAAATAAATCTATTGAAAGCTGGCAAAACTGTTTGAAAGAAGCTGAGGATAGAATTTCAGATCTTGAGGACAGGATCACAGCTAGCAATCATGAAAGGAAAGAACTTTTAAAAATAACAAGGCAGCATGAAATGACAATTTAACAGCTTCAAGATGATGCAAAGAGAAACAATATAAGACTAATAAGCATCAGTGAAGATGCAGGGGTCAATGTGAATGACATAAGAAAACTATTCACGGAATTAATAGCAGAAAATTTCCCAAACATGGGAAAAGAATCTGATATACAGAAAGACGAGACATGTAGAACACCAAACAGTCATAACCAAAATAAGTCTACACCCAGACATATAATAATTAAGATCCCAGAAATTCAGCATAAAAACAGAATACTAAAAGCTGTTAGAGAAAAGACACAACTCACCTATCAAGGAAAGCCTATTAGAATCATGGCAGACTTCTCAGCACGAACCCTCAAGTCCAGATGAACTTGGAGTGAGGTGTTTAAAGCCCCAAAAGAAAACAACTTTCAACCCAGACTGATGTACCCTGCAAAACTTTCTTTAAAATTTAATGGAAACATAAGATGCTTCCATGACAAAAAAACAACTGAAGAAATTCATGTCCACCAAACGATCCCTAGAAAGAGTACTGAAAGACATACTAGTGAGAGATAAAAATGACTGTAATTCCCAGAACAACAACAGAAAGAAACCACAAGACAGGGTAAACAATTAAACAAGTTGTAAAAGCAGAAAGCCAACAACAGGAAAATAACATGACAAAGTTGAGTCACCACATATCAGTTATATCCATCAATGTAAATGGCCTCAACTCGCCTATTAAAAGAAATAGGTTGACAGACTGGATCAAGAAACAAGATCCAACAATATGCTGTATACAAGAAACACATATTACTCAAAAGGAAACTAGTAGACTAAAAGTCAAAGGGTGGAAAACAATATTCCATGTGACAGGAACCCAGAAAAAGCTATTCTGTTTGCAGACAGTGTAAACTTCAAACCAAAAATGATCAAAAGAGATAAAGAAGGTCACTATATACCTGTTAGAGGAAAAATTCAAGGAGAGTTAACAATCATAAATATACATGCACCAAATACAGGAGCACCCAACTAAATAAGACAAATACTAGTAGACATGAAAAACCAAATATGCAATGACACAATTGTAACAGGGGACCTTCATACCCCATTGTCACAAAGAGATAGATCAACTAGACAAAAAGTCAGCAAAGAAATAACAGAACTGAATCAAACCTGTGGACAAATGGACTTAGTGAACATTTACAGAGTGTTCCACTCAACAACACCTCAGCTGCACATGGGACGTTTTCTAAAATAGACCACATATTAGCCCATAGAACATGCTTAATGCAAAAGGATTGAAATTATCTCATGCATATTATCTGATCATAGTGCACTGAAATTGGAATTTAACGGCAAAAGAAACTGCAAAACCTGCATAAACACATGGAAATTAAATAACAACCTCTTGAACAACCAATGAGTCACAGATGAAATTAAACAAGAAATTAAACAATACTTAAAATTCAATGAAAATGCAGATACAGCTACCGAAACTTGTGGGACACAGTGAAAGTGGTTCTAAGAGGGAAACATATAGCAATAAATTGTCACATCAAGAAAAACAGAATGAGCACAAATAAACAACCTAATGCTACACCTCAAGCTTCTAGAAAAAGAAGAGCAAGTCAAACCCAAAGCTCACAGAAGAGAGGAAATTATAAAGATCAGAGCAGAAATTAACACAATTAAGACTAAGAAAACAATACAAAGAATTAATGAATCAAAGAGCTGGTTCTTTGAGAGAATAAACAAAATTGATAAACCTCTAGCCAACCTTATCAAGAAAAAGAAAGAAAAAACTCAAATTCATGTAATAAGGAACGAAAAGGGAGAAATTACTACAGCTCTCATGGAAATTCAGAGGATCACGAATACCTACTTTGAAAACCTTTACTCACATAGGGTGGAAAACACAGATGAAATAGACAAATTCCTACAAACATATGAATTACCAAAGCTGAATCAAGAAGATATAACAATTTTGAATAACCCAGTATCAACTACTGAAATTGAAAACATGATTAAAAACTTGCCAACAAAGAAAAGCCCAGGACCTAATGGATTCACAGTTGAATTCTACAAGAAGTTCAAAGAAGATTTAATGCCAATACTTCTCAAACTCTGCAATGAAATTGAAAGTAAAGCAGTCTTCCCTAACTGATTCCTGCAGGTGAGTATTACTCTGATACCAAAATCAGAGAAAGACCCAACCAAAAAGAACTATAGGCCAATCTCCCTAATAAATATTGATGCAAAGATTCTTAATAAAATACAGGCAAATAGAATGCAGCAAATCATCAAGAAGATTATACATCATGACCAAGCAGGATTTATCCCAGGAATGCAGGGATGGTTTAACATAGGCAAATCAATAAATGTAATACACCACATCAACAGAGTCAAAGACAAAAATCACATGATCATCTCAATAGATGCAGAAAATGCCTTTGATAAAGTCCAACACTTGTTCATGATGAAAACCTTACAAAAGATTGGAATAGACGGTATCTACCTCAGTCTCATAAAAGCCATCTATGACAAGCCAACAGCCAACATTATACTCAATGGACAAAAACTGAAAGCTTTCATTCTAAAATCAGGAACAAGACAAGGATGTCCACTATCACCACTCCTATTCAATATAGTTCTGGAAACATTAGCCAGAGCAATTAGACAAGAGAGAGAAATAAAAGGTATGAGGATAGAAAAGGAAGAAGTTAAATTATCATTGTTTGCAGATGACATGATACTCTACATAGAAGACCCTAAAAACTCCATCAAAAGGCTACTAGAGTTAATAAACAAATTCAGTAGCATAGCTGGATACAAAGTCAACACTCAAAAATCAATAGCATTCCTGTACACAAACAACAAACTCACTGATAGAGAAATTATGGAAATAACAGCTTTCACAATAGCATCCAAAAAAATGAAATACTTAGGAATCAACCTAACAAAGAAGGTAAAAGACCTATATGCTGAAAACTATAGTATTCTTAAAAAGGAGATTGAAGAGGATGTTAGAAAATGGAAAGATATTTCTTGCTCTTGGTTAGGAAAAGCCAACATTGTGAAAATGACCATACTCCCAAAACTATTATACAGATTTAATGCAATCCCAGTCAAAATACCATTAACATACATTTCAGATCTAGAGAAAACATTCCTAAAATTCATTTGGAAACAGAAGAGACCTAGAATAGCAAAGACAGTTCTGGGCCACAAAAACAAGGCGGGAGGCATCTCAATCCCTGACTTGAAATTGTACTACAAAGCTACAGTGATAAAATCAGCATGGTATTGACAAAAAAATAGACCTGAAGCTCAATGGAACAGAGTAGAAGATGCAAATACAACTACAAAGACACTCAGCCACCTTATATTTGACAAAGGGGCTAAACATGTTCACTGGAAGAAAGATAAACTCTTTAATAAATGGTGCTGGAAAAATTGGCTCTCCACATGCTGAAGACTGAAACTAGACCCATGTCTATCACCCAGGCACTAACCTAAAGTCAAAATGGATCAAAGATCTAAATATTAAGATAGAAACACTAAATCTACTGGAAGACAAGGTAGGTAGACATCTTGAAGATATAGGGGAAGGCAAAGAGTTCATGAACAAAACACAAACTGCACGGGAAGTACTTCAAAGAATCAACAACCAGGATCTCATCTTATTAAAAAGTTTTTGCACTTCAGAAGAAATCACCAACAAAATGAAATGAAAACCCACTGAATGGAAAAAATTTTAGTCAACTGTCCCACAGATAAAGGCCTTATATCTAGAGCATATAAAGAATTGAAAAACATCAGGCCCCCCAAATTCAAAGACTCAATCCAAAAATGGGTATCTGAGATGAACATGCACTTCTCAAATGAAGAAATACAAATGGCAAATAAATACATGAAGAAATGCTGAACATCACTGGTCATTCAAGAAATGCAAATTAAAACAACACTGAGATTCCATCTCACTTCAGAAAGAATGGCTGCCATCAAGAAATCAACTGATAACAAATGTTGGCAGGACTGTGGGGAAAAAGGAACACTTCTCCACTGTTGATGGGAGTGTAGACTGTTGTGGCCACTGTGGAAATCAGTGTGGAGATTCCTCAAAAAACTAGGATTGGATGTCCCATTCAATCCAGCTATTCCTCTTCTGGGTATTTTCCCAGAAAAAATGAAAATGTCATGTCACAGCAATATATGTGCACCCATGTTTATAGCAGGGCAATTTGTGATAGCTAAATCTTGGAAACAACTAAAATGCCCATCCACTATACAATGGATGAAAAAGATGTGGTATTTTTATACAATGAAATATTACTTAGCTATAAAAAGGATGATCTTGAGGTTTTTATAGGTAACTAGAGTCAACTTGAGACTATACTTATAAGTGAAATAAATCAGACTCACGTTTGTAAATACTGTATTGTCTCCCTAGTGTAAATAATAATAATAATAATAATAATAATAATAAACTGAAAGAGTAATAAGATCCAAAATATACAATAGATATTGTAATAATGAAAGGGAAAGAAAGTGCTCAAAATTAAAGAACAACTGGGATAGAGGAAAGAAAAATAGAAGAAAGGAAAAGATTATATGTATGTAGGTATATACATATAACTGTGTGTATGTATAAGTGTGTAAGATAGATAACTATACTACTAGTTCTGTTAGTTCATCAAAAAGGATAGTTTGTGTTGTCATTATTTGATTGTCTGATCATTTTTTATGCCTAGATCTTGTAACTTGAACAACTACTTCTAAGATAACAATATGCAATATGTTAGCTAGTGTTGATTTTTTACTGTTTTTTTAATTCTGCATTATTTTTACCCTTTTTTGTTTTGCTTTTTAAAATTAAAAAAATCTGGAGAAAAAAGAAATCTAGAAACTTTGAATTGCAAAAATATTTTTTAATTTTATTAACAAATTATTGACAAATCTAAGGTTAGCATTGGCTGCCTTCCATCCATATACTGAGAAAGTTTCCCCACTCTGTGATTTTTGATCTTGACCTTGTAATTTAGCCTGCATCACAGTTCATGACACCAATGATGAGTAGAAGAACACATGTTAGAAAAGAAAGACCTCTACCACAACAAGTTAGCTCAGACACCACGCCACACACTCAACCCACACCCATGCTGCTTCCTTTCCTTCAATTTTGTTCCCTAATTCATTATAAGCATTGCCATAATTCATCCAGTGAAGACAATTATTATAACAGGTACTCTGCTGGTGGAAGTTGTTCTGGTAGAGTTGGTAATGGGGGAGGAGGTGCTGGGGGATGGGGATGGTGGAGTTGTGCTGGTGAAGTTGGTGATGGAGTTGTTGATGGTGGTCTTGGTAATAACATTGGTGGGAGCTGGAGTCTGCAGTGGCTTTGGTGATGATGGAGGTAATGGTGGCACTCATGGAGATGAAATTGATGATGACTTTGGTCATTGTGAAGTTGGTGATGGTAGGGTTCTTGAGCCCTGGCTGATCTCAGCTGAGCCCACGGTCACACACCACTGTGTTGCATTCTTACTCTGGAGTCAAGTGGCAGAGTGAGGTGTGCCATGGGCCAGACAGCCTGGAACAAGGTTTTTGAGTTTGTTTTGGTTTGGTTTGAGTTGGGTTGGGTTTTTTGGCGGTTTTTTGTTTTGTTTTGTCTTGTTTTGTTTTTTTGTTTTTTGAGTTTTTGGGGGGTGTTTTGTTTTGTTTTGTTTTGTTGTTTTTGCTTTATTTTGTTTGTATCTTATTAAAAAGTAAGGCCTATCCAGAGAAGTGAACCAATCATAAGTGTATCACTCAGTTAATGAATTTCCCACAAACGAACACATCCATATAACCAGCATGCAGACCAACAGAATATTACCAACATCCAGAAGCCTCTCAACAAGTGTGTTTAGAGTGCATTTCTAATCATTTCAATTTATGATGTTAAAAAGTGAGCTATCAGATTTCAAGTACATGAGTAGTTAGTAGCTGTTCAAAGACATTTTAGAAGTTCCAGAAGTCAAAATGTCCCCAAGGAAGTCACTGCATATCTGAGGACACAGGGTTGCTTTCTAAAGCAGCAGGCAATTCCCTGGACCCCACTATGAGTACTCCTGAGACTTGGAGCTGAACCAGGTTCCCAGGGAGGGGCTAAGGTACACTAACTGAGCACATCACCATGTTCCCAGAATGTGGTACTGAGCAAGGCACATTCCATGCAGGGGCTAGTGCAAGTGAGACAGGAAACAATTATAAACAGTTGCCTGCCAAAACTTGCTGTTCTGCTGAGAAGTTCACACGTAACATCTTCTCAATACCAGTGGCAGGGTCATCCCAATTTTAAAACTGAGGACGAATAACAGAACTTGTCTCAAATAACACATTATGATGCTCAGGAGCCCCAGAACCAGTCTCCATATTTGGCATCTTCCTAGAAGGAACAATGTAGACAGAGGCACTGGGATGGGAATGAAGACAGTTTGTTCCAGAGTAATTCCACTTCGGGGAAGCTGACACTTGCACACAACATCCCAGCGAGCAGTAACAAGAGCTGAGAATGGAATTAAGGATCATCCCCTTGCAGGGGCAGGGTCCTGAAAACAGCAGAGCAGCTTTAATCTGAGCTTCTTCAATGTGCTCCCACAGCTGCTTTGCCTTTCCTGCTGCATGTGTAGTGGTTAAGAGTTCATGGTGGAGACCTTGTTTCTCTCTCTCTCTCTCTCTCTCTCTCACTCTCGCTCTCGCTCTCTTGCTCTCACTCTCTCTCTGCGTATCATGTGCACTTTTTCCTCTATGTGTCTGAAGATACCTTCATGCTTTGTGTGGGTGTGTTTGGTAGTCCTCTTGCCCTGGTATTTTCCATTACAGGAAATGTACTGGCTGTTATTGACACACCACCTCGCCCCCAGATTACACAGGTGTTCAGGATGGCACCCCGACCTTCTGACCTGGCACGTGTACAGGGAAAGCTTAAGCCCAGTCACATGAGGTTGCAGCACGACAAGTCTATGTCACTGCTCTATGGGTGCCCACAGATTCCAGCCATTCCCCCTTTCCCACAAGGGGCCCCTGCACTCCAGGAAGGAATGCTGGGGGGGCAAGTTGTCCACCACTCTCAGGTTGGCTTCAAGGGCCCATCCATGGGGCTAGTCAAGTTGCCCTGGCACCTTACTGCCCTCCAAAATTAGCAGCTTCTGGGTCAGATTAAGGGCAAGTGACCTCTCTCCATCCAACAGCCACAGATAGGTCACCTCACCAACCCTCTGCTCCCACAGCTTTTAAAAGGAGAAGAATGTCTCATGAAGAGATGAAGGAGCACCTGCCCCATCCCACCAAAATATAAGTTCTGAAGCACAAATCACAGCTAGCAGAGCCAAGCGTAAGGGAGCCAAGTGTTAGGGAGCTGAATAAGCCACTGATGAATGCCCCACTCACTTCTCACTCTCCTGCTGACTTCCGACTGTTTCCTCCTGTCACAAAGACACAGCCCGCTTTCATCTTCCCAGTTACTTCTATGTAAATGGTCCCCAAGTTCACTGTCTCTAGACCTGCATTCTCACCCAGACCGTAGTCCAGCATCTCCCACCATATCCTGGACATTTCCATCTGGCTGTCCAGACATCTCAAACTCAATACCACAAAATAGACTCCCATCTTTACTCTATTTCATACTGTCATTTAAAATTTTTATGAAACAAATAATAGATTTAATGAAATAAATAATAGATTTAAAGTGCAGATGTTACAAGTACATAATGATGAATATTCGGGGTGACAGTTCCAGCTGGAAGAACAAACATTATCAGCACCCTAGAAGTTCCCCTGTGTCCCCTTCCAGTGAGGACTGGTATCCGGATTCTAGGCAATGTAGCTAGTTCAGCCTCTCTAGTTTAGCTATGTTCACTGGATACAAATGGAATCTCATAGTCCACGCTCCCCTGTGGCTGGCTTTTTTCACTCAACATTGTGAGATTCATTCACACAATTGCTTGGAGCAGCAGATCACTCGTGAATGCACAAGGAGATCATTATTTATCTATTCCACAGCTGATGGGCAATTGAATCACTTCCCATTTGGCGCTACCACAAGTCCTGCTACACTGAACACTGTTTCACACATCTCTTGTGACCATACGCACACATTTCTACTGTATGTAATCTAGGAATGAATTGGTGGTCCACAGGAAATGCTTTAGATGCCATGTCTAACAAACATGGCCGGCAGTCAGTGTATATTCCTACTATTATCGTAAGTTCTGATTTGATGCCTTTTGTCATTCACCCTTCCTTCACCCCATACCCATTGATCGTTATTTCTCCAGCCATCTCACATCTGCAGCCCTGTCCGGCCTTGGAGTCTGTGTGCTCACTGCAAGCCTCCCTGGTTTCAGCCTTCAGCTCACCCTAAGTGCTGCACTCATCACGCACTTTTCTGTCCAAGGAGCCGCAGTCACACCAGTCTCCTCTGACCTTAGCGTTATACCTGTTTATACATCTGGTATTTTATGTCCTCTGTGAACCTAATCAATGATCGAGCAGACCCCGTGTTTCTTTCAGGCTTCGGTGCCGCCTTCATAATTCCCCTCTGTCACCTCCCACTGCTGTGACCCCTCTACTGCTAAGTGCCATACACCAGCCTGCTTGGCAGTTCCATAAGGAGCGCAACCCAGCTCCACCAGCTCTGGTGAGGATCAGCAGCAGCAGAGCCTTGGAGAGCTTGTTCCAACACCTTTGTGTTCAGAGAAGCCCTAAGTTGTAAAGAATTTTAAAATATATATATATCCTACAGACTTGGCAGCTGTGTTGGTGCCTTTTAAAAGAGACAACTATCACTTCTTTCTTATTTGCTGGTTACCTATGTTTGACCTGAAAGCAGACAGAACTTTGGATATTAACTGGATGGGGAAAGAGCCAGTAGCAGAGACGAATTTCAGGCCTCTGCTTTCAAGCTGCTTCTCCATGAAAGAAACCTCATTGGCCAGTTACAAAGCATCTGCCACATTTACAGAGGCTTTCAACCCACAGAAAGTTCTTGAAACAGCCCATTATTATCCAGAATCACAGAAATGGATGGAAACGGACAGCAGCCAAATGTTACTTATTTCTCTCAACTGTTAAGAAGGCAAATCAAACTGCTCTGCATCTAATGCATGATTACAGGTTATTATAGTTATTGTTTGAATGAATACACATTCACATTCATATGGCCCACACTTTGGAACTTACAGCATGAGTTTGCTGTTTTCAAAGTTCACTGAAGTTCATAGTTTTCCTTTTTTATAATGTAGTATTTTTCTTACATACACTTTATCTGATACTGGCTTCTTCAGTAGGGTGGCTGGGGCTCAGGGCCTGGTTATTGTGTGGTATCAGTCACCAGGGGGAGCCAGTATCAGGGTGCACATGCAGTTCTCATGGCTTCTGCAGATGTCAGGCAGCATCACTTTCCTTGTGGACACAAGCAGGATCCCCGGACCGTGATCACAGCGCACAACTGCCAGTCTCATCACAGGGTGTCTGTGGCCCCAACACCTGATGCTTCTCTCAGCCTGTACCCAGCTTCTCTCAATGCTACATAAATAGGAAGGCCCTTTTCAAGCCCAAGTCTTTAGTAAATCTTCTGCCTACTCCAGACATTGTAGATGCTACCCAAACCCTTTAATCCTAAATCATGACTGCCTGCCATTTAGCATTTAATTGCACATGGTGTGGTATCATTTCAGAAAGGCTTGAAACTTGGCAGCTCTTCATTAAGCATGATAGGCACCCTGACCCCCTGGAAGACTGTGTAACGGGCTTCCTATTAGACTGATGGTGTTAGAAACCTTTCCTGAGCTAAGAAGCACTGCTCTGCCCACAGCATCACCACTGATCATATACAGCCTCGGCCTTGACACTGATGTCCCTGTGTCTTGCTGCTGCACCAGGATGCGAGACCTATCTTACCCCTCATACCATCTGATAGGTCCCTGGGGACTGACCTAGATACCTGATGGGATGGAAACTGGGGGTGGACAGAAGGTGGAAGGGGCCCCTCAGATCATGGCCTGCAGCTGAGAGAAGACACTGAAGCCAGACGACAGGAGAGAGTGAGATGGCCAAGGCCTTCTGAGCTCTCATCCAATTATCATGCAGTACGGGGTGTATGTGGAGGACCTGCTGTCCCCCACCAAGGAAGCGCTGGAGAGGTAGGCTTTCTTTCTGCTTACAGCCTCTGAATGATGCAGGTGTCCCCAGCCTCAGGTGTGGCAAAGCTACACACCTGAGGCTGGAGGCGTGGCCCTACACCTTTGCAGAGAGTCCCAGAAGAAGCCAAAACTGTGAACATGGAGGACACATGCCAGGTGAGGCTACCAGCTATTTGGTGCCTAAGACTGGCTGGCCTGAGGCAGGAGCAGGTGGACCAGGGCTGTCTGCATTGTCCCAGATGGCAAGGGCATTGCTTCCTGGACCACATAGCTCACAGCATAACAATGTTGGAGCCCTGTGCTGAGGGTTATATTTGAGGAAAATCTACCCCAACCCTCTTACCACCCCAAAGGAACACACACCCTATGTCAGTAACATACTGCTCCTTTAAGTCCCAGAGTCACCAAATCATTCACCCATGTACAGTATCTGTCCACAGACTCAGAAAATTGCTGCTGGAGATCTCTGGGAGCCAGACCGTGAACCTGAAGCTGGGGCTAACCAGTGCACAAAAGCAGTCCTGTCTCCCAGCTCAGGGAGCTTGTAGACTAGTGCGGAAGCTCAATAAAGCAAAGACTCACAAAGTTACCTGTTGCAAATAACAATAAACACTATGAGAGAAGAGAGAAATACTCTGCGTGATGTTGGCCAGTGTCTGCAGCTCTGCTCAGAAGGTTCACTGTAGTTCACACAGTGAGTCATAATGAAAGACACACTCTCCCCTCTGCCCTGGGGCAGGAGGAGTACCAAAGGGAAGACAGGTGTCCTTTGCAAATGAATATTCATCTCTCTGTTGTTGTAATATAGGCTCTAGAAAACACAGAACCACACAGTTGTGGGAGGGGTGGCAAAGGAGTTATATACTGGGGCATGTAAAAAAGAATCATGGCCAGGTTCCTGGGTTTAAATAGACACGGGATCCAAAATGCAGAACCAAGGGGTGGAAACCACCAAGAAAATGCTTAGAGAAAGTCCCCAGGACCTCAGAGGGCTGTTCCTGCAGAGCAGGAGGTGGCGGTGCTGTGGAAGGGCAGCATGCAGAAGCCCTGACTGGGCCGTAGGAGCTGTTGCCAGGCTCTGTGGGGCTGCAGGAAGCCCTGACCCTGTGCATGCAAACACCAGCCTCCTGTGACCTGCAATAATTTTTCACGGTGCCTGACAGCCTTGAGGCATCCACTAAGCTTATGTGAAAGAACCAGCACCAGACTGAGGGTGGGGCCTGATGAAACTTGGTGGGAAGGCAGGATGATGGGCTTTGCCTAGAGCCCCGCCTGCCACAGGCGTGGCCCAGTGTGTGTGGGCAGCTCCTGCTGCCAGCTGAACACAGCCACAACTCCCCCAGGGCTCACCATGGCATCTCCGAGCAAGAGGTTGGAATTTGTAAACTGTCGCCGCTCTGGGAGCCTGAATTCATTCCCTCCACATGTCTCAGGGATTGAGATGTCTTGGAGCAGTGCTTCCAAAATGCAATGTGCATGCCAATTCCCTGGAAATCTAGTTAAGTGCAGATTTTGGTGCAGAAAGTCTCAATGGGGCTAAGATTCTCGTTTCTAACAAGTTCCAGGGGGTGTGATGCTGATGGTCTGGGAACCTCAGGCTAAGTGACAAGATTTGAGAATATTAACCAGGGTGAACCTGTGCTTCATGGAAGAACAATCCTCACTCAGAAATCATGTGCCTAAGACCTGAAACAGTGATGAGAGAAATAAAGAAGCCAGAGACCAGGACTCTTCTAGGATAAATAATAATAACCACAATAATAATTGCCTTTTCTTGAATTTCTATCACATGCTATGATCTTATTAAATCTTTGTATTTGGCAAAGTAAGTATTATTGATCCCCATTAATTTTATACTAAAATTAAGATTCGGAAAAGTGAACTGATTTTCCCCTTGGTGTTACTACCGGGCAGAATTTGAACCTGATCCATCAAACTCCAAAATCCATCTGATCCCACTGTGACATGCTTCCTTGTTGTGGAAAGTGAGGAATTAGATAGATTCAGCCCAATGGTTCTCAATCTGCACATTGGAATCACCAAGATTTTAAAAATTCCACACCCCAAACCAATTACATTGGAATCTCTAGGAGAGGGACTTTCCATCAGCATTTTTTAAAGTTCCCCAGGTAATTCCAATGTGCAAATAAACCTCAGCATCCCTGATTGGGCCCAACTGCTATTCTAATATGCGAGGTAGCTGAGAAGCTGCTGGGTTAAAGCGTGAGTCTCATCAGAGTTTGAATTGCTACATCTCCATGCCTACCCCGGGCTCTTTCCAATACACTGCCTCAACATAAAACAGTGCAGTAGGATGAAATTGAATGAGAAAGGAAAAAGGATGGGGGAGCCTGCCAAAGGAAAACACAGAGGGGGGAACTGAGCATACAAGCCAACATCAGAGGCAACACACATTCAGTTGCTGGGGAAAAGATTCAGACAGATAAAAAACTACACCAAACCAAAATCCTTAAAATTAAGAACATGTCTATGAATGTTCCTATGTTTATGCTCTCTCCCCCACCCCAACCCTCTCCCTCTCCCTCTGATTCTTTAGACCCCAAATTCTGCAAAACTGAGAGTCAGAAGCCAAAACTCCAAATCATGTTGGGGATTCAAAGTCTAGGGAGCTAGGATTACAGAGGTACACAACCACATATGGCACAAGGGATTTTTTTGGACAATGGAAATGTCCTAAAACTGAACTGTGGTGACAATTGTATAATTATAAATTTATTTAAAAATCATTGGATTATACATTTTAATTTAGATTAAGTATATCTTATGGTTTGTAAATTATACTTCAATAAAGCTGTTAAAAACTAATCCATTATGTGTTGAGATCTGATGTAGTAAAAAAATACTATCTCAAGTATCTGAAAGTTATCTTAAAATTTTTTTTTAAAGTCTACACAGGGATAATAGTTTTCCATGATTACAACAAACCTCCTGAGGCTGAGTATTTTATAAAGAAAGCAGATTTATTTACTTCATGGTTTTGGAGACTGAAATTCTAAGGTCAAGCCCTCGTAAGTTCAGCCCCCACAGAAACTGAGGACATCATATGGTCAATCCAGTTCTGAACCAGCTGAGACAGGTAGCAAAATCATTTGCTGTGAATCATTTCCTTTTGCCTTTGGCCCTGAACCCCTGCACTGACAGATGCTAACAGGAAAGAAGAAAGAGGCAAGGGGAGTGAGAATAGGGAGTTCTTCTGATAACCCCAAAAGGTTATCAGATATTAAGCCCCAGTTGGTACAAAGCGAGAAGCCTGAGCCAGTGCCACCAGCCTGACTTAGAGAGAAACCTCGGCCTCAGACATCCTCCCCATCCCAATCAGGCCCCCTGTGGAGTGGCCTGGACCCCAAGTCCCCAAAGAACCCTATTCACAATGGTGATGCCAGGCCATCCAGTCTTCTCTTTCCAGACCAGTTACAAAATGAAGCACAGCTGCCTAAGCTCAGGGCCAGCTTCCCCGCCTCCTTCATGGTGGGGAAACACTCCAGCATATGAAATATGGCCCTGCCATCTCTCACTTTCCCCGCCACCTTCCCCCCCTCCTCAACCTACTGGAATGAGATTGAAAAGTTTCACTTCCTACCCTTTCCTGTTGTTCCTCATTGAGAACTTACTTATTTTAATCCTGAAGAAACAAACGCCCCACTAGGACTTTGCTAGCCAGTACGGCCCCTTGGTTCAGGGGCACCCCAGCACCCTTTCACCAGGGCATTTTGGTGCCATATGCAGGAATCTTGTTGGAATAAATACATGCCTATCCAGGCTATCAATGGTACCTTTAGAACTGGTGTATTTGTACAACATACAACCCTCAGCATCACTGGCTAAGGATACCAGAGACTTACACTACAGACCTTCCACTGGCCTAGTTTTAATTTAAAAGCTAGAAAAATGATACATGTAAGAATCTGATGGATGTTGTAGATTAGGATGGAGACTCCCCCAGTCTTCTGTTTTGTGTAGGAGAAATGACCTCTCTTTGGGTACTCCAAACTATTGAGTCCTTTTCACTCCTTAAACAGAGCTGAATAACTGCAGGACTGACTGCATTTAAGAGCAAAAATGTATCCAAGCGTGGTGGCACACACCAGTAATTCCAGCACCCAGGAGGTTGAGGCAGGAGGACTTCTGTGAGTTTGAGACCAACCTGGGCTACATAGTGAGTTTAAAGCCAGCCTGTACCGCATAGTGACACCTTGTCTCAAAAAACAAAACAAAACAAAACAAAACAGCAAAAATGTAGGTACCTGAGTAACTCCTTCCATCAGCTATCCCTGCACTCACCTGGACAACACAAGCAACAGAGGTCTGAGAGAGGCATTTGGACCAAGTACCTGCTTGTCCCCTGGCTCCACATGGAGGGAATGCCTGCTGCAAAGGGTACCCCGCAAGTGGTGCTCTGGGTCAGTGGGGGACTTGGCTCTCCTCTGGTGCCTCTTTGTCTGCCTGTTTACTGAGCCAAACATCCTTGGGCTCAGAACACACTGTGGAGGAACATTCAGTTCCAGATTTGGGCTCTTTGCTTTCTTCTTTGTGTGGTGCGGGGAGTGGGATACAGAATGAGACTGTGTTTTTCTGTAGCTCTTTCTGCCACTTAGGAAAACCAGTCAGAAGGCAGAGGAACCTCCTGTGACTGCTCTTTGTAGAATTCCTGAGGGCGGGCACTGCCTGATTACATATGCTAGAGGTGTAAATTACTTGTAAAGTTAAACTATCTATCAATAGATCACTATTACATAGCAATCAAAATGAAATCATGTGGCAATAATTTCTGAATCCAACACATATTTTGAGGGAATTTGTGTGCATGTGTGTGTGTGTGTGTGTGTGTGTGTGTGTGCGCGAGTGCCTATGTGTATATTAGGACTTGAATCCAGGAAGTGAGGGAGTGCTAAGCTACACCCACAGCTTTTTTTTTTTTTTTTTTTTTCATCAGTACTAGGGATTGAACCCAGGGCATTTGCATGAAGCTACACACCTCCTTCAGCCCTTTTTTGGTTTTGCATTTTGAGACAGTTGAGAAGTTACCCAAGCCAAGCTTGAATTTGCAGTCCTCCTGCCTCAGTTTCCTGCATATGTAGGATTATAGGCATCACCACCAGTTTGAGCCAGATATGTATTAGAAATACTTACAAATGCAAGATGTGATAGATAAATATTAAAATTGTATCATTATCCATAATTTTGCTCTTCCTTCTTCCCCATTTCTTCACCTAGTGCTTAATTTCCTTTCACTTATATCTAATAAACCACCTGAAAAATCTTTCCAGAAAGAAAGAGGCCTATCATGAAAAAAGAGAACTCTGAGATCCTGACCTTGTCATTCCTACCTTGAAGCCCAGGTGGGATTGTGCAACATAAAATGCATTTTTAAAAATGGAAGACAACACCAAAACTGTTGCAGGGCTGGAGTAGTATTTCTACATACCCAGTGAGAAATACAAACAAAAATTATTCTAAGTTCCCAGGAGTCTTCCGAAAATACAAATAAATATGGACAGGGAAATGTTTTGAAAAAGAGCTTTCTAGGAGGATAAAATCCATGGAGAAGGAAGCGAAGGAGAGAAGCTCTCCATATAGTGACCACGGCCAGACTGACAGATGGAAGGCAAGTTTGCTGAGAAGAGGGACAGAGAGAGCACAGGAGAGTGTGGGAAGGACAGAGGACAGGTATGGCAGAGAGCAATATCAGGGCATCAGCCCTCAGCACAGGATACTCTGTCAAGGAGACCAGGACACACTGGAGGAAGAACTGAGAAAACAGCATTGGATCTGCAATTAGTGCACCAGGAACACCTGTGTGCTCTCATAGTAGGTCCCCACGTGCCTCCACACTCACAGCTGTACCCCTTCTGAGATCAGGATCGGGAAGACCTTCTCCCCTGGTTCAAGCTGAGAAAAAAAGAAGCATTCAGAAATCTCCAAAGGCAGAGCAATACTGAAGATAAGTGGCAACCACAGAACAGTGGCACTTCGTGTGGCAGGCACAGTGCTTTATATGCATCATCTCTCCTCACAACCTTATGAAAGAAGCAAAGTTACTCCACTTTACAGTGACAAACCTAAAGTTCAAACAGGTTGAGTAATGTACTTAAGGTCACACAGTTAGTAAGGGACAAAGTCAGTATTTACGCTCAGGTTTACCTGACTTAGAAACCCATGTTTTTGTATTACCTTATGTGCCCCAGATGACAAAGCTGATTTTTGTGACCTGCACTTAAGGTGTGGCTTTACAGAGCCCTGGGCAGAGGCCAGGAGTGGAGGGAGGGCACAGAGGAGGTGGTTCTGTCCAGAAGACCTGAGGCTGGCTACACACCCTCAACCCAACCAGGGCCAGAAGCACAAGGTTGCATGGGTACCGTGTGGAAGCAGCTGCAGAAGGAAGTCGATAAATGTCCTTGATGATTGAATTAATTTAGTTAACGAATGAATGAAGCAAACACAGGCAGAAGTTAGAGACACTGGCCAGCACTACAGTGATTAATAGTACAAAGTGTGAAGTCAAACTTTGGACAAGTTATTTAAGCTCTCCAAGCCTCAGTGTCCCTATCTGTCAAACAGAACTAATGGCTATTACCTCATAGGATGGTTAAATGACTAATGGAAAGCGCTTAGCAGCACTCAGCCATCTGTGGCAATTTTCATCATTACTGTTCTATAATCCTTATCATTATGATTCTTATCACTACTATCACTACAATTATCGCTCTTATTACTGAGGGGCATAAGGAACTCCAGAAAACCTGGGATTCCTTACATTCTCAGCAGACCCCCTACACTGGCCTCTGGCCTCACATTTTTTTTTCTCCTTTAGGGTAACTCTAGTTTATTTTCTCATTTTATCAGGGGAAAAAAATGTCGAAGGGAGATTTGCCTGAACCTCAAGATTCTCATCATGAGCCTGACCCATGGGCTCCCTCAAGGGGCCCAGACACAGCAGCCTGGGGCTGGGACACCTGCAGAGAGGGGGTCCCAAGGACCAGAAGCCCTGTGGTCTGGCCAATGTCCAGGGGTGGAGCTCCAGAGCCCTGGTCGCCTCCCCAAAGGCCGATAAAGTTAGTATCTGCACCTGCAAAGGGTGGGAGGCCAGCCACATCTGTACAGCTCTCTGTGGGAATCACTTTAAAATTCTGTGCTCACAGAAATGCACCTGAGTGTGTTAGAGTTCTGCCATAATAGGAACAAAAATCACAAAACTGAATGTTCAGAAGAATGGGAAAGGAGGGAATTTTTAAGTTTAATTTCCATCCCCCTGTTATAGAATGCTTGCCTCCTAACTTTTAAAAGGCAGTAGAGTTTATCCTGAGATTCTCACCTGGGAGGAGGAACAGCCCAGGGAAACAATTGTGTTTTTGTTTTCTCCAGGCTAGGAAAAGACTATTTGGTTTACAGAAAACAATCTCCACACCCCTTGTCCTCCCACCTCCCAGCACACCCCTCCGGACCTCGCTGTTCCCACACCTGTCCAGAAATTGTGTCGCATTTCCAAACATTGCACCCAAGAGCAGCCACTTCACGACTGAGTCCACTCTGCAACAACCTGTCCTGTGGAGTTTAGTTTAAGTGACGCTATGTAGATCCGTTTTGGCTATAAATCTTTCCCCAAACATTTCAGGGTGGAGCTTAGGGGCAGGAAGGAGAAAAAGATGAATTTGCCCCTGAGCAAATTCATTTTTGAAAGAAGGCTGGGGGAAATGATAGCAAAGCTGTTGGCACCAAATCAAGGAAAGAAAGAGACATCAGGTCCCAAGCCAGGGACCAATTCCCCAGCATTGCGTTGGCACTGGTGGCAGAAGTGGGAGGAGAAAGCCAGCACACAGATATGCAGAGACAGGCTGCACTATAAAAGGGATAGGTGCCTCCCTGGGGCACCGTCTCTGCAGTACTCTCCCTTTCAGCAGAGCCTGGTGGGTCTTTATCAGCCAGTGCCTTCTGCCACTGCGAAGCCACAGGAGGGTAAGTAGCCTCCTCCTTTCTATTAATTTCCAACTGTTTGTTGTTGAAGCTTGGCTTCTTAGTCCTCTCTAGTTTTTGCTCTTTTCCCTCCTTTTCTTCACTTAATGGAGAAATATGACTCAGATTGTAGGAACTGAGCAGAAGCAGCAAAGTTGGAGTTCTGAATGACTAGAAAGCAATTCACCTAAGCATCTTCCCGGAAGCGTAAAAGTAACAACTTTATTCGAGCAGGTGGTGTGGAAGAGGGCTCCCCATAAGGTCTCCACTCTGCATGCTACTAAATACTTCTGACTTCATTTAACACTAGTGGAAGTTTCAGGATGTGCTCTTGAAACAACTAAGTAAAGTTGCAGACAAGCATTTATGTGATTCAAAGTGGAAAAGAGGGGCATCAGGAAAGGCCCTGCCTCTGACAAGTCTAAGGGTTTTTCTGCCTGGGCTGCTGTACTGAAGAGAATGAGTCTGTGTGCATGTAGGGAAAACCATTCAGTCACAGTTAGAGTCATGAATTCGGCAGCTTTCTGCAACTGCATGTTGTGGCATGTAAAACCTTAGGCTTCTAAGAGGGGTTTCTTCTGAGATGGCAGTGTTTTCATTCGAGGCAGGGATAACTGACAGCATTTCCTTTGTTTCTGATTGCAGCTTTAAGGAGAGCAGAGGCCTTCCTGCCACTTACAATCACTACCTAAAACAAAGATTATAGTAAGTACCAAATAAATGTCAATACTGAAAGCTTTTTTATTATGATAGAGCATGAATGTTTCAATGTTTTCTTCTATATCCATATCTAAAACTTTGCATCATTTCTGAAGTGATACTTGAGGCATGGAAAATTTAAAGACTCTCTGGTCTCTCCAATTGTACACATTTTTAATACATGCTGACAACAGAATGAGTTTCATTTCATTTAATAAAATAGGAATATCAGATGAATTGGAATCTCTATGTTGCCTCATGCTAGAATGCTAAACAGTGCCATGTTCTGTTAGTAACTGGGCTATGAAAAGCTCTTTTGATCTCCTATAGGAAAGACTATTGGTATAGCTTCCAGAATATTCTTAGGCATTAACTTCGTTCAGCACAAGCAAGGTTTGTTGTAGCATTGTGCGTGATGCAACAGAATGAGACTTTCTTTGAGGTACGGGGACATGTTTGTTTATCAGAGAGTAACTGCTTCCTGCCAGGGCCTATGGTGACACTGGGGCTGGCAGAGCCCTTTCTTTGCTATTGTTCAGCCCCTATGGTTACTTCAAGGTGACCATACAGGCTCTGATACATCTCTGATGCCTGGCCCCTGCTCTGGGCTCTCTTGAATAGCTGCTGCTCTCCTTAGTATGTGACTGACGAGAATCCTGGGTGGCATTAACGTGCCTGGCCCAAGACTGGAAGACAAAGAGCCAGCCATGTTTGCCCATGCCACGAGGCTTAGTTTGCCTGCCACTGAATTTGGTGAATTTGGTTGACCCCCTCTCTAAAAATCAGTTTTCTAGAAAATGAAGGCTTGAACTGAGTGGTCTCTAAAATCCCACCTCACTCTCAAATCTCTTCTGATTCTTAGGTCTAAAACAGTACTAATGTTGAGCTCAAGGACGCGGTTCTTAGTGTGGCATGTGATTTTGGTGGTAGGAGAAGGCATGCACCGTGTGAGGGTGGCAGAAACCACTATGTGGGTGTGACAGTCCCTGCTGATCCTTTCCATTTTTCTTTGATTCTTTTTCTTCCTGTCTGTTGATCTGTCTGTCTGTCTGTCTGTCTGTCTTTTTCTTTCTTCTTTAACCTAGTATAAGATGAGTCTGACCTTGGTTTTCTTAACACTCGTAAATATTCAGAAGGTAGCCCTCAGACATGTTGGTTTGGCACATAACTAACCAGACAGATTACCATGAACCACCCCACACACACACACACACATTTTTTTTTCCTAAAACACAACATAAATATTTCTCATGATCATGGATTTTTTTTTACTCACTCTGGTAAAGTTTTTAAATTTCAAACCAAACCAACAGAAGAAAATAAAAATAAAAATAAATGAAAGGCAGAGAAATAAAGAAATGTCACCCACAGAAATTTTCTGGAACTTCTGAAGGAAGAATGCTATCCTTGGATGCAATTAAAAAGATGGAAATTATTGCAGGCTGTCACATTTATTGAATTAAACTAAGCATCATTTATTAACAAAGTAGTAGTCAATATTTTAAAATTCTTGTTCCAATACAAGAAAAAGTACCATTTACCAACCTTTTAGAAGGGCTTTTCTGGGCATAAAACGTGTGGCTAGTATCATATTACAGAAGCAGAATCCACACCACAACTTCATTTTCTCACATTTGATAAAGAACAAGACAGAGCAAGGCTGCTCTACTTGCTGCCTCAGTGTAGGTGCCTGATATGGAGCCTTAACAATATGCAGGCACATTTCAGAGCCTGAAGCCCATTCTCTCACCCTGGTGCAGGCTTCAGAAGGGCCAACTTCCTACAGTGAGAAAAAGAAACAGCAGAACCAAGCCTGCACCTTGGGCTCTGTGCAACACGGTTTCTACTTTTCTTTTTTTTTAAAGCAAAATAAAATGAACTTTCCACTCTTGCATCCAGCTCACTATCTCTCCTCTCACCCACGGCAAGCCATCTGCCTTGCATGTGAGAGGGTCTACGCCAGGCATCCTTCCCTCATAGGAACCCTCTGGTCGTGGCCCCCTTCCCCATCTGGTCTTTCTCACACTCATCAGAGTCAGGACTCATCCTGCTGATTCACATATTTTTGCCCTTTGTCATGTATGGAGAAAAAGGATGAATGGACGGTCTTTGGTTGGTGGCGCTGGTGACGCCCGTCATGGTCCTCTTTGGATAGACCCTTTTGGAAATAACGCTGGTGAGGCAGACCATGAAGGCTTCGTTCAGCTAAGTTTGGCCCTGATCGATGGGCAGGAAGAACAGGTATGCTTCCTTCCTGCAGCCTCTGTCTCTGGGAACCTGGGAGCCTGCTCCAGGCATGGTGTCCCTTTTCTGAGCAGACCTGGGAAGCGGGGATCAGCAAGCTCTGCTGAGTGTGGGGCTGTGGCTAAATCAAAGGCAGAGGGAGACTCAGGTGGAAAAGTTACAGGACAATCCCCATGGTGCTGGGCTGGACCACTGAGCTGGGAGTTTTGACAGCCTTAGAAACACAAGGAAAACATCGTCTAGGGCTTTTAGAATTCCTTTTACTTTACTGTCTTCACTCTCAGTTGAATCCTAATGGCCTTTTTGGTAAGGACTGAACATTAATTAGAAAGTCTTTCTCCAGAGCCCTGCATTGCCTTTCCACATAGTAGCTTCTTGGTTTCCTAAAGAAATGCAAGTCTTCTATCTTGATACAATTCTAGTGTGAACTATAGGTCTCTCCCAAACAGTTCTCATGCCTGAAGCAGGTAAGTATCAGGGCTCCCAAGGACTCCAGAAGAATTCATAGCTCAGAATAAATGAAGGATTCCTGAAGCCTCTGGAATGCAGCTGCTATTTGCTTAAGTCAGGAGAAGCCCCCTCTTTCCTTGATATCATAACCTTCTAGTGTATCTAACATGCAGGTATTGGATAATAAGCCTTTTCTAAATTGGGCTGGAGATTTGGATGAAAAAGTTTGTCTTCACTTAACTTTGAGTGGCTCAGCAGGAGACTCAGGCCATTCAGGTTCTCAATCAAGCCTGGCCAGTTATGTTATCAGGTTTCAAATCTCTGTCTCCAAAATCTCTAAGGAGAAAGAGTATTTAAAATTTTTTAAGATAAATACATGCTGGAATTTTTGAGAACATGAATTTGTTTATTCTGGAATTTGCTTTTGCAATGGGTGGAAAATGCCACTTTTACAGCTGCCACTTTAAGGGCTTGATATATTCAGCTCTAGAAACCCAAGGCAATTGTATTTTGGAGCTTCTCATCATTGTCTAGGTTGAAGCCCTATGCTTCTCATACCTGTGGTTTTGAAAATGGCTCACTGAAACCAAGAGAAAGGTTAATCAGGCAGTATTTTGAATTATGGGATTTAAAGTGGGAGATAACTGAAAAGAAGGAAAGATACCATTTAGCTTGTGAAATAAAAGGCAATTTTTCATAAACACTTGATCACTGTTTTATATCTTTAACTGTGGAAATGCTTCAGTTCCACTGAGATTTAGTTTGGGATCTTGGCCTTTTGCAGTTTTCAATATAGGAAATTTTTAATACAAAGATTCATTAGAAGTCTAACAGATGTTAGTTTCTAATACTGGTTTGCCAAGAATGACCTTAGTCTGGAATGCATTGTATAAAGGGCTCTGCAATGATTAATGGTTCACCATTATTTAAAAGCATAATGGTTAGTTGGGCAATGAATAATACAATTGAAGCAAAATTGTTACTCATTAATAAATCAGTATGATTTATTTCTGTACTGGAATCAATAGAAACCTACCTTAGAATCAGGATATAAAAGAAAAATATATGATTTTATTATCTGTTAAAAGCTATTTGTTGGATTTGGTAAATTAAACAGGAGGGCCAAAAATAGCCAGGAGCTGTGACTTCACCATTCCACATTTATACCTTTTAGAGTCTGATGGTTTTGAGATTTCTCTGTTTCCCACCGACCTGGCTATGCTCTAGGCTTTTCTTGTACTCAGGGTAGTGTGACCATTGTCTTTGTCCTGTTGCCTACCTCTGGGACTTTGTCATTGGTATTCTTTTATATCAATCAGCATTATGATGGATCATTTTTGATGCATCATTTTTTTGTCTACAGGAGACCATATTCTTATGATGTTGGTGTTCTCCTATTGCATACGAATCATAAGAAATGTAGTCCCCTAGTGAGCATGGGTTACAATTATACCACTCTTATTTTCTCAAAGTATGCTGCTATAATTATGCCCTGTACATTCTTACATCATAAAATCCTTAGATTATAATTCTTTGGGTCTTGACAGCATTGTCCATTTTAACCTTTCTTAGTTTTAACACCTTTGTGGATAATCATTCTTGCCTATTTTTACACCCATAAATAATACATTCCAAAAGTAAAGACAGTTGCATGAAGTGAGAATAAATTCAAGCAATCTTGGACTTGAATAGTAGGGGTGAGGGCTTCTTAGACCACTGACACACACAAATTATTTTAAAACTTTCTTCCTTTTCAAAGTCTTAAATAAAATCATATTTTGAAAAATAAAACTTTCATTTAAAACAGCTACTTGTCTTAGCAAGTAGTTGACCAGTTTGTACTAGACAGTGATCACTTTGTAACCTGACTTTTTGCTCCTTTGTTTGACAGCATAAAGTATAATCACTTGATTTTAGCTCTTTCTATACCATTATTTGACTTGTTATACTGACTTTAACTGTTTTTCATTCTTCTTAACTACACTGGGCTCCCTGAGTGCAGGAAGTAGGGGTTCAATAAATGTATGTTGAACTAGAAACTGAACCTTACATTACAGCCCAAAGCCTTCTCGTGATACAGCAGTGAAGATGCTGGTAACAAAAGTACTGTGGGATTTGGGTTTGGGTAATAATCTCCACGACAGTATTTCAAGAGAAAATTGACACTTTCTTAGTTCCATGAGATAGCGTGGTTCAGATGAATGTCTTTATACTCATCTTTTGTGGGTACTGTGAGCAAGTCCTAAGCTGGCCAACCTCAAGAGTTCTGCAGTAGGGTGTTTACGAGCTCTGTCTTTCTCTCCAGAAGCCAGAGGAAGAAGGAGCCATGGAAGATAACCCCACAATGATTAAACTAGACCAGGCTGAGAGCCAGGTCTCACCACATCAAGGGAGAAGTTGTATCCCCAAGGCATTTGGCTATGTCACTGGCGATATGAAAGAATTTGCCACATGGCTTAAAGGTATTTATGCATGCATTCCTTAAAGAGAGGGGAGAAGTAGCTGTGGAGGAAATGGTTAGCTAATATTTCCATATATATCCAATGTACTACCCTCTATTTTTCTACTTTTTATCTTCTAACTTGCAAACTCCTTCACTTTTCTTCATGGGAACAGTGGTAAGGAGCAGGATTCTACTCCTATTCAAGGGAAGTACCTGGCTCTATCTTGTAATTTCAGTATTAAAATTAACATTTTTACTGGTAAAATTTTACTATTAATCATTCACACCTTTGCTTCAGCAGTGTAAGCATGGTGAGTACATTAGATGCTTCCTAAAGTTTAGAGTCCAATAGGGGCAGTGTGGGTTGAGCATAAAGAAATTAAGTGACTACGGGGATCTCTGTGTCATTAAAGGGGCCAAGGATTCAGAGGAAAGAAGCTTCTGGGAGTATAAAAACTGATTCACGTTCAGGAGATTGTGATGATTTTGTTCAGGGTGGGGATGGAGGGGTGGAGATTCAGGCGTCCTGCTATTTTCTCAGCTGTGTTCATCTCATCTCCTTCAGACAAACCTGTGGTGCTCCAGTTCATTGACTGGGTTCTTCGGGGTATATCTCAAGTGGTGTTCATCAGCAACCCCATCAGTGGGATCCTGATCATGATAGGACTGCTGGTCCAGAACCCGTGGTGGGCTCTCAATGGTTGTGTGGGCACAGTGGTCTCCACTCTGACAGCCCTCTTGCTCAGCCAGGACAGGTAGGCACGCCCCTCTCTGCCAGTTCTCGACTCCCCTCCTGAGACACCAGCCAACAGAGCCACACCCTGCCCAGCAGAAACTACCTTTATTCCACAGAACTCTTCCTATTTGCCTTGAGTCAGAGGCCAGGGAGTCATTTACAGTCTCTTACTCTTGTAATCTGAATAAATGGCCAGGTTAAATGATGCCAGGTTCTCATGGCAGTGTGGAAGCCAGAACTAATCTATACGTAATCAATGGGAGAGGTTCTGAAGAGATCGTCTTTAATGATTGTGAAAATTACTTCTCATTAGAGTTTGGTTTATTTGGCCAAAAATGCATATGAACTCTTGAAAATTCTTACCGGCTTAATAGCCTGCTTTATATCTTGTTTCCATCATTAGTTTATCAAACTCATTCTTCAGAGAATACAAAAGGTCAGCTCCACTCCTAGCGAAAAGAATAGCCACAAATTGTAGGATTGCTCTAGGACCTTGCCATACCCAGTAGTCCTTCATTGTTTTGATGAAGTGAAATATGACCAACCCCATTTCCCTGGCAGATATTAGTTAAAAAACAAGTCATGTTTATGTGTGTTTGCTTTCAAGTCTCTTTTACTTTCCTTGGTCCTAAAAGACTACAGTAAAATGACAACCCAAAGTACAAATGATTTAGAGGGCAAAAGGAAAGAAAAGAAACATGGAAATAGGCTTTGTAGAGATGAGAAAGAGAGGTAGGGATGGGGGAGGTGGGAGGGAGGAAAGGGAGGAGAAGAGAAAGGAAAGTAAAAATAATCAGTGCACCAATTTATTTATATGCACCAATATCCCAGCATAAATATGTTCATTACATATTACAACATACACTTTTAAAAAAATTTTTGATGACAATTCTCACTGGGAGTGGCAACACACACATGTAACCCCAGTCCTCTAAGAAAGTGAGGCAGGAGGGGGCACAAGTTCAAGCCCAGCTGGGGCAACTTTGCACCTTAACAAGACCCTGTTTCAAAATTTAAAAAATATGAAAGGGCTGAGAATGTGGCTCAATGGAAAGTTCCTGGGTTCCATGCCCAATACTGTTAAAAGAAAAAAAAAAAGATAAAAGATAATTCTGTTTAAGTGACTACATGTCTTCCTATCACTTGGTTTTAACTGTGGCATTCTACAACTTATAGATGTCACCATCCAGTTTCAACTAATCTAACTCAAGCATTAAAGCTCCAGGTCAGTATTTTGGGAGGACAAGTCTTTGCAGAGCTCTCCACTGTCATCAGGTGTAGCTCCAATTTCTGGATTACACCGACACAAATCGCATCACCTCCCACATTCCCTGAAGGATAATTTAAGGGAGACAAAGAACTTTTGAATAATGAGTTCCACCTCTAATGTTCTCACACCTATGAATGGACCTGACACCATCTCATCTGCTGCACTGGTGCCTCCTGGCCCAGGATGAAAGACGCCAAGAAGCTCCTGTGCCACCCCCTGCCAGCCCCTGCAGTGGGGCTCGCTGGCTGCAGCCCCTGCCCTCGGGCTTTGCATTCAACCTCACCCACTCATTTCATCATCTTCACCTTCCACGATGCCCGAAAATATTGCCTCTGAGTTCACAACTTTAGGGAAATAGAACCTGTGGTGCCAGACAGTGGTGCCACATGGGGAAGAGGGTAGCCACGGGACTTACTCTACAGACTTATTTCCATTTGTCAGGGTTTCTAGTTCTCACTATGAAGTAAGAATCATTATGGCCCAAGAGCAATGTACCCAATCTTTTCTGGTTTTATTTTTTAATTTTTTAAAATTAATTCAGTTTGTTATTACATTTTAGGTACACATAATGATCATTACATTTTTCATAGGGAATTTGTACCTGTATGCAATATATCTTGATTCTTTTATTTCCCCTTTCCCTACCCTCCCTTTAACACCTCTTCCCCTCCTTATTTACAAAAACTGTTTCCATTTTTCCTCTTTTTCTTATTTTTTTCTTTTTCCTTCCTTCCTTTCTCCCTCCCCCTCCCTAGTTTCTGTTCCCATTTGAACAATTTCTTCCTATTTCACAATATCTATTATATACTTCGGTCCTTATTTACATTTTCACTTTCTCACACCAGAGAAACAATGCAATATTTACACGTATGTGTCTGACTTATGGTCTAGAGTTCTTACTTCTTTATGGCTGAATAGTACTCCATTATATAAAAAAAATCCACGTCTTCTTTATTAATTCCTCAGTTGACGGGCATCTGAGCTGTTTCCAAGATTTAGCAATTACACACTATGCTGCTATAAACATGGGTGTGCATATATTGCCCTACAGAACAATCTTTAGAAGTGGGGTAGGGCTGGGAATTTAGCTTTGTGGCACAGCACCCACCTGGCAAGTGTGAGGTCCTGAGTTCAATTCCCAGTAACCACCCAAAAAATAAATAAAAATAAAAATAAAAATGGGATCAAGTTCCAAACAGAAAGTAGTTTCAAAAGAAGAGCTAAACATGCAAATGATTACATGCCAAGTAAAAGAAAAGTAATTATTGCTTTTTTTGGCAATAACTTAGAAATGTAACTTTAGAGACAAAAACATAGAAGCACAGGAACATGAAAATGTATGCTAAATTGGAAGATTAATATTTATAGGCATTATGCAAGAGAAGTTAAATTTCAGGAATCATGTATCTCTCACCAAGGAATCGGATTTAGGAATCAGTTTCATATGCACAAATCTCTGTTCAACTCAGAGACCCTTAATGACTTAAATAAATAATAGAACTTTCCAAATGAAAGACTGAAAGCAGATGTTGGAGACCTGTTCTTTGCTGCAGCTCCTCAGAGGGGGTTGTTCTGTGTGCACTTTTGCAGTTTTAGCTATGTATATTTCATCTCTTAATTTTATTAGTATTTGCATGGTGCTCAGCAAGCACCATGCACAAATATCCAGCACCATGTCCAAATATCATTTTGTTTTCAAATACAAATGTGATGTAAAAGCTACAAGTCTTATTAATGTGCAAGTCTAACCCAAGTGCCCCTCAATAACATCCCTGTCACTTCTCTTGCTCACAGGTCAGCCATAGCCGCCGGGCTCCATGGCTACAATGCCACACTTGTGGGGATACTGATGGCTGTCTTTTCAGACAAAGGAAACTATTTCTGGTGGCTGTTATTGCCAGTATCTGTTATGTCCATGACTTGGTAAGTTGTACTTGGTTTTCAAAATGTCTTCTAAAAAATTATGGAGAGAGAACAAAATGAGAAATTAGTGTTTAATAAGTTTCAGTTTTATACAATGAAAAATATTCTGTGAGTGAATGACTATGATGAATGTACTTAATGTAGTCTCACTGCTCACTTAAAAATAGCTATATGGTAAACGAATAATTTTTTAAAATTATATTCAGAGCCAGGCATGGTGGTACATGCCTTTAGGCCCAGCACTGTAGGAGGCTGAGGCAGGAGAACTGCAATGTTGAGCCCAGCCTGTGCAACTTTGTGACTTAATAAGATGCTATGTCAAAATAAAAAATGTAAAAAAGGACTGAGGAGTAGCTCCATGTAAAAGTCCTGGGTTCAGTCTCTAGTACCAAACACACAAAAGTGTATATTTCCTTCCAGTCTGGTATTTTGGCCCCTTATTCATACATGTCCACAACACCTTCCCCTCATGGGGAAGTTCTCATAGCCTCGATGCACACTGAGCTCTCCAATGCCTGTGATCCAAAACATGTCACACACACTCACGACCAGCAAGTTTCTGATGGAAATGATCTGGGCTTTTGCTCACACATTGGAGTTTTACAATTTCCTCAGAGGCTTTTCACATACAGTCAAGTTATCATTCCTTCCCTACATCAATGGTCTTCAAACTTACTAAACACAAACGGGTGTTGCCCCTCCCCAAATTTCTGTTTCAATCTGTCGGGAGTGCAGTCCAAGAATCTGCATTTCTAGTAAGTCCCCTGGTTACACTGATGTGGTTTGCACAGGAATCCCACTTTGAAAATCACTGCCCCTATACAAGCTCCTGTAACCCACCAGCTTGAACCACCATCAATTTTATTCACCTGTACCAGGGACTGAACCAAGAGCCTTCATACTGAACTATACCTGCAGCCCTTTTATTTTTAATTTTTATTTTAAGTAAACTAAATCACTACATTACCCAAGTTGGATTGAAACCTGCAATTCCACTGTCTCAGCCTCCTGGAGTTCTGGGACATCATTTTAAGTCCTTTTTCTAGAAGCAAACATTTTCATTTTTCTATGTCATATTTAGAGTATTAATATGCAAGCAAGTGGAAAATACAGCCCTTGATAGTGTCTGCAGAAGGGCCCCCCCCCCACCCTACTTGCACCTACAGGTGGGCCCCAGGAGGCAACTTGGGACCTTCTCTGAAGAACAGGCTTCAGGGAAACAGCTATAGTCCGTGGGTGCTCAACATACAGCCCAGGAAATCTGGAGTTCAGATCCAAGATAGTGGCATCTTGACTGGGGGACAACCAAGAGAAACATGAGGCCTGGCAACCATTTAAGAAACCCCAAATCAACAGGCCAGGAAACTGAAGCCAAGTGCTTTGCCTAAAGTGATGAAGTTTATCAATTGTTCAAAGACATAAACTCTGCTCTCTCTGGCTAGAACATCTTTTCCCTTTGTGTTAGCTGCTTTTCTCTCATTGCTGGGAGAAAATACCTGATGCGCAAAATTAGGGAAGGAAAGGTTTATTTAGCTGACTGTTTGTGGAGGTTTCAGTCCATATTCAGCTGGCTCCAAGGCAGGGTGGTATGGCACAGTTCATGGCCATGGAAGACAGCAAAAGCAACAAGAGCAGAAAGGGGAGAAGTGAGATAGCAAGGCTCTTTCCCTCCCTTATACTGTATGCAGGCTACCCACCCCGGGGCAGTGTAGCACTCACACCCATAATCCCAACACTGAACCATGAACCAATCACAAACTCTAGAAACCCAACCCCATGACTGCATAAGGCTTTGGGGGAACATCCAGACACAAACCATAACACCTTCAATACATACTACCTGAATCCTTCCTTGAACAATTGTTGGTTTTCAAAAATTAGATAAGTAAACTAAAGACGTGACACGATATGCACCCAAAGCCAGATCATGGTCACTGCTAGTGAGGAGAAAGGCAACTATGATCAAGGAGTGTTCACAAGGCACCTTGGCTATGTAGATCATGTTTTAAGTGCACTCTAGGTAACTTCAGTGTACAATTTTCCAAAAACCAAATAAGCCAAGAGTAGAGTTTGGACCTGTATTTTGACACAATTGTCTCTATATTAGGATTTACTCTAGGTTTTCTTTCAGTGGAAGGCTGAAAGAAAACAACAACACTTGAGGGCCACGCTGGCAGATGAAACAAAGCTCTGTATGGCATAGAGACACAGTCAGTCAACCTGGTTCTTCATCACTTGCAGATTCTTGTCCTCTTTTCCATTTCAGTCCCATTTTCTCAAGCGCATTGAGTTCGGTGTTGAGCAAGTGGGATCTCCCTGTCTTCACTCTCCCTTTCAACATGGCATTGTCAATGTACCTTTTGGCCACTGGACACTACAACCTATTCTTTCCAAGTCAACTGATCACACCTGTAAACAGAGTTTCCAACATCACCTGGTCTGACCTCAGTGCCCTGGAGGTAAGATACACTCTCTTCTCACATTCTCCTCTGCCTCTGAAATACACTCATGTCCTGGTGGTTCTAGATACTCATCTCATCAATGCCTTTCTGCCTTCATCTTGCTATCTAAAATATTTGTTCTACTCCAGGGTTTTGGGGACCTACGGAATTTTTTTTTAAGAAAAAGTCTCACTGTGTATCAGGCTGGCCTTGAATTCTCAGTGATCCTCCTGCCTCAGCAGTGCTGGGATTAGAAGCAGGCACCACTACGCCTGGCTCCAAAAGGATTTTCTTAAATAACTATTTGATCAAAGCTATTGCCCACCCCTCTCCTTCTCCCAAAAATTTGCTGTGTCGACTCCAGGGTGTAGCTCCATGGAAATTACACTGATATGAGCTTGGCCTTGTGTGGGTAGTGATGGGGGCCAGCACACCAGGCGGGTGGCCTCTTACCTGGTGTTAAAGCTTTCATGACTGCTTCCCTGACCCAGGGAACTGGCTGTTTACTCCTAGAGATCATGGCAGAACCTCAGTTCTGCCTTTTCTTATGGTGTACATTGTGGAATAAGTACAATAACTCAGGCTTCTCAGCTTTGGTAGCATCAGAATGATCTAGGGAGTTGTTTAAATACCAAAACAGGCTTCTCTAAATCATAATCTCTAGAGATGGAGCCTGGTAACCTGTATTAACAAACTCCTCAAACTGTGATACAGACCAGAGTATGAGAACCATTTTATCACAGTATGCATGCAGTGCACCTCTTTTCAGTGGGCATGGAGAGAGCATGCACTTTTGAAAATATGGGTAACCACATCCAATTTCAGCTCTTCTTGCTGGTGTTTGTGTAGCAAACCTTCTTAAGTTTTCTTGAGCCTGAGAACAAGAGAATACTTTAGTCAGAAGCAATCAAAGCTTTACCTTTCTTAATGTGCAAAGGACTGGTTTCTCCACTATCAGATTACTAAACACCCTTTACTGCCCTTCTTACTGAGTGATCAGAACACAGGACGGGCTCACATAGCTTTTGCTTGAGGGCTTTTGCCCAGAAAATGAATTAGAGATAGTTTAAAGGGAAAATCAAAGATTTATTAGAACTACTCATGAAAGATAATATTATGAAGTAGGATGAATCCAGTACTACGCTTTCTCATATAGTAACCATTAGCCCAATGTAGTTATTTAAATTCAGATGCAAATCAATTACAAACTCAGTTCCTCAGCCTCACTAGTCTCATATTATGTGCTCGGAAGCTACCACACCGGTTCCCACTGCATTGGACAGCACAGATATACACTCTGCTGCTGTTATGGAAGGTGCTATTGGGTTGTGCTGTCCCGGGGCAGAAGGTCACCCTTTCCTCATTATGAACCCATCATTAATACTCTTATTTGCCATCATACCCACCTTCCTACCCCTTGGCCACCTGAGGGATAGTTGTGCTGTCAAGTTCAGAGATAAAACCATGTTTAGTCTTTGCCTATGTGAATTTGTCTATAATTGCTCAGGTGTCTAGTCTTAGTACTAGCAACCAAACTGTACAATAGTAATATTTCTACTGATCGTAAGGATGCATTGATTAATTATTGTCAGCACTGATGGATAGTCAGTAACAAAAGAAACGTCGGCTGTGGTTCCTGCCATCCTCAGGGAAGGACTTGGCATCCTCAGAGCCAAAAGCACTGATACCACACTGGGAGCTCTGTAGCGACTAAGGCCTACAGTCAGGGCAGGTAGGAAAGCCAGTGATTGTGGGCATCGGGAGATGCACGCTCAGGAAGGGGTTGGTGTGCCTCCAGGAATAAAGCCAAGAATGGCTGTGATTTTTTTTTCTGTGATTAAGAAAGAATCTTAAAAGTTAGCAATACTGATACTGAAAGATAAGGTATGCCAAATCTAATCTGAATTTGTTGCATCCTGGAAGTTTCTGTTCAGTTATAGTCACTTCATTTTTATACTTGCTTTTGCAGCTACTGAAGTCCCTGCCAGTAGGGGTTGGTCAAATATATGGCTGTGATGACCCATGGACAGGGGGCATTTTCCTGATCGCCATCCTATTCTCCTCCCCAATCATGTGCCTTCATGCTGCAATTGGATCATTGCTGGGGGTAGTAGCAGGTAAGCATAAGACTGATCACCAAATATTGAACCTCCTCTGTCCCATACATGGTCTCAGGCATCATTTTGTACTCCAGACTTTTCTTGAAGAGTCTGCATCCTAGGGATCAATAAGAGTTCTGAAGATGCTTCCCTGGACCCCACAATCCCACCGCAGACTCACTCCAGAGCATCCTGCCTTTTGTTCAAATCTCTGACCACTCCCATCTCACCCAACAGGACTCAGTCTTGCAGCTCCATTCAAGGACATCTACTCTGGACTCTGGGGTTTCAATAGTTCTCTGGCCTGCATTGCAATTGGAGGAATGTTCATAGCACTCACCTGGCAGGCCCACCTCCTGGCTCTTGCCTGTGGTGAGTATCCTACACACACGGGGTGGGGAAGGTTGCTCAGGACTGTGGATCAAAGTCAATGACAAGCAATAAAAGAGCACTGCATGAGAAATTAAAGCTATAGTTCCAGCTTGGGCCCACTTGCTATCTAGGTAAATGGGCAGGACAAGTGATGTTCCCTGTCTGAGAATGCTAAAACCACCTTTACCTACCTCACTAGTTATTGTGAAGATGGGAACCTTTTGGGTCCTATTAACCATTCTATGCTAGGCATATTTTGAGAGATAGACACTTGACCTGTCCTGCATTTCCATGTTTATTGTTTGACCCAAAAAATCTAAAAGGAAATAAGCTAAACATACAGAACCATATTTCTTGGTGAGTCAGGTGAGATCACATGTGCTTTTTTGAGAATTACCTTAATCCAGCTGTTCTCAAACTTGAATGTGTATCAGAAAATTGCCTGGAAGGCTTTCGTTAAAACAGACACTGCTGGGTCTGAGCTGCATCTTCAGCATTTCTTTAAAAGAATTTTTTTTATTTTGAGAAAGGATTTTGCTAAGTCACTAAGTTGCCCAGGCTGGGTTCAAACTTCTGATCACCCTGCCTCAATCTCCCCTGTTGAAATTACAGGCATGTACCACTATGCCCGGTTTAACCTCTCTTTCATACAGATTTTTATGAGTACATTAGATTCACTTGGACAGATCCTTGCTAATCTCCCCATCTAGAGGTCTTTGACTTAATCACAACTGCGAAGTCCCTTTTGTCACATGAGATAACATCACAAATTCTGGGGATCATCATGTGGACATACTGGCGAAGGAGGGGGCATCATTCTGCCTACTGTACTTACCTTCCTTTGCTAGATCATATATCTTTATTAGTGTAGCACAATGGTAAAAGCAGTATGTTGAACTAGTTAAAAGACCAGACCCTGGTGTCAGACAGCTTAAAATCCAATCCCAGCTCTGTTGCTCATTAGCTTAATGAATTTAAGAAAATTACTTAATATCTCTGTGCCTCAATGTCCTCATTCTAAAATAGGTGTGACAAGCCGGGCGTGGTGGCGCACGCCTTTAATCCCAGCACTCGGGAGGCTGAGGTAGGCGGAGCGTTGTGAGTTCGAGGCCGGCTGGGGCTACAACGCGAGCGCAAGGCCGGCCTGAGCTACATAGTGCGACCCTGCCTCAAAAAACCAGGGCTGGGAGTTTGGCTCAGTGGCTTAAGCGCCTGCCCTGGCAGGCGCAAGGCTGTGAGTTCAATCCCTGGTGCCACAAAAAAAAAAAAAAAATAAAAAATAAAATAAAATAGGTGTGACAATACCTCATAGAATCATTCTGATGATGTGTACATAAAGCATATGAAATACAATGACGAGCACTTTGCACTACTTCAGGGTTTGCACGCTTTTTTTCTGGTAGCTTTGCAAAATTTACTGAGAATCAAGCTTGTTTATTATTTCCTTTCAATTTCTTAAGTTTATCAGTACCCAGATATGACTATACCTCATCCTGCTTTTACCTCCTCTTGGGAAAGCTTACCCACTAACAACTATTGAAATCATGTTGCTATTGTATTTTGGATTTGTTATAAATATGCACAGTTTCTTGTTGTTTATTTTTTGGTTTGGTTTGGTCTGGTTTTGATACTGGACACTAAACCCAGAGCTATTGCACTGAGCTCCATCCCCAGACACACCCTCCCCTCTTTGAGACAAGGTCTCACTAAGTTACCCATGGTAGGCTCAAACTTGCAATCCTCCTGCCTCAGTTTCTCAAAGTGCTGGAATTCCAGATGTGTGCCACTATACCTTATTAAGTTTTTGATAATTACTCATTTAGAAGACTGTAAGCTTTATTAACTTCTGTATTCATCCCAACCCACCATAGCTTATACCAGCTTTCTGCATTTATGTGTCTTGTTGCTGCATTACTTCTTCAAAGAGAGTCTTGTGGGGGAAATTTCCAAAAGCTCTGGATGCCTGATTCTCCCTTGGCTTCACCTTTATTTAAATTTTAGTTTAACTTGCTGAAAAAGTCCTAGACTTAACTTTTTTTTATCGATATTTTGAAAACTGTCTTCAAAGACTGTTGAACTGTCTTCCTATATCCAATATTGCTATTGAGGTGTCTGAAAAGAATCTAATGCTTGTTAAAGGTGAATTACTTTTTTTTTTGGATTCAGAATTTTCCCTTTGAATATGAGACACACTTTTTCCTACTGTCTATCTAGATGTAGGTTTTGTTCTTTTCCTACGCTACTAGATATTCAAGTCCTTTCAGTGTGAGTTCTCATATCTTCTTTTAATTCTAGAAAATCAGTTTTCTCTTTTTCAAATCTTTTCTCTCCAATTATTTGTCCCTCTCCTTTTGGAGTGTCTATTATTTGAATGCAATGCTTTAAGTTCATTTTTCATGATTCTTGACTTTTTCTTAGTATTTCGCAGCTCCAGTTTAGTTAATCAGATCATTCTTTCGCTCTATCCATTATACTGATCATGTCATTTATTGAATTCTTCATTCTTGGTTCATTAATTAAGCTGTATCTGCTGTAAGCTGTGTTTTCCTTTCATGGTATTTGCATTTTTTGGGTGTCCCCTTTCCTTGCCCTGAGAACTTGCTTTCCTAGGGATACCAGATGTTTGAGTGATGAATGTATGAGTGGGGCACCTCTCCAGGTGTGTCTGCATGGTCCGGAGTAGAGGTGCCAAGGCTGTGCCATTGGAGGCGGTGGAGATAGCCACCCTGCAGTTGCCTTACATGACAAATCCCTGCTTGCTGGAGGAAGTTTACATGGCTTCCATTTGGAGCCATTTGCAATGAACATTTTTGGTACAAATATCCCCGTATATTTTGTTCAAGTATTTACATAACCTGTATTTCTAGAAGCTGAAGTGATGATTCAAAAGGAATGCCAATTTTAGTTTCCATAGATGCCAGATCCATTCCCCAAAAGAGCCGTATCAGTTTCTGCAGCTGCTGGCAATGTGTAAGAGTGTCCCCAATGGGTCTTATCAGACCTTTTCATCTTAGTATGTGAATTTTTGAGACAGACCCCCATTCCTTTTGTAAAGCAAGTTTCACATGCAAAATGCCGCAGCAAGTTTCAGCTTGTCTGCATCACCCAGACACTGCCAAACAAAAGGCCAGCCTTGTGTGGCAAGGTGAATAAATAACAGACCTTGATTACAGAGGACTCAGAAAACTTACAGCACCAGACAAAGCTGCCATCCCTGCCTCTAGATTGCATGACCACAGAATGTCCCAGTTCATTATGCTATCTGTGGATGCCATAAGCACACTCATGTGATGGCCCACAGGAAGGGACACTGTCCACAAGGTGCTTAAATCCAGTCATTCCTGCATGTTCAAGGGCTTTTTCTCTTCCTTGCCTACCAAAAATGCTGTCAGGAAATTACCTATAGGCTGAGCATGGTATGCAGAGGTTTGCCACTGCTGTAAGGCTTTCCCAGCTCTGCCAGTAAGTCCTAATGGATGAACAGCTACCTTTCTTTTAATAGTTTCACACTATTACTGTGGAGAGAAAAGCAGTTTATGTTGGAGATCACTCCAAAACAGCCAAACAGTGTGAAACACAATTGCTGAAAATGCGCCCTAGAAGTCCAGTGGGCACTGAAAGGAGAGATTGGCAATAAGGTCTTGTGTGCTCAGAGGCAGTGCAGCAGTGGAGCTGGTACTCAGCAGAGCAGGGATACAGTGCACTTGGTGCTTAGCAGAGGGCCAGTGAATAGCTGTTGAATGGATGAATTACATCTTAAAAATGAATGAAATTGATGAAAGCAAGGAGGAGGGAAACCTTTCAACCCACGTCATGAGCCGCTGCTGTTCAGAGCAGCATCTCTATCTCACAGTGATGGGGACCCGTTTACCACTACTGCTGGGGGAAACACATGCTTTCACTGGAGATTCATCACCTCCCTATAAAGCAGATTTTCAAGTTACCTTTTTCCAGATGACAAAACAGGATTCAGAAAAACTCAGCGATTTGTTATACAACAAATACAGTGCAGAGCTGGAATTTAAAATCAGGACTGTTTCCAAAGACCAGCCTTTCCCACTAGCATGAAGCAACTCAGATAACAATTCATTATACTGTTGAATAGAAACACAAGGAGTGGAGATATATATATATATATTTCTCCAAGTAAGTAAAAGCAGGATGTTTACTCACTGACCTATATGCCAAACTTGGGATATTGTTACTGGGAAAATGTTATTGTGGTAAGGATCTTAAATTTTTGTTAGGTTTGTGCTGTTTTCTGAGTTCTTGCTTTCTTATTTCTATACACCATGGTTTTCCGTAGCTACAAACTGTAACCATTAAAATGCCAGTCTTAGATGTAGTGAGGTTGTATAGAAACCTGGCTAATGCCAACACTTGTTAATTTCACTTAAATTTGAAAAAACAACAGGGGAATATACTTGCTATAAAAGGCTTTTCCTTTAAGTATTATCTGTAACAACAATAATACAGTACCATAAAACTATCTGTATCTAAACATTATTGTATCTAAACATAAACATTATTTCCTTTATATTCACATAACTCAGAGAGAGATAATCCCTTACTTCCTTTGTATAGGTGAGGAAATAGAAGCTTAGGACAGAGTCCAATGAGCTCTTAAGTATTGAAGGCAGAATTTGAACCCAAAGCTACTGAGTCTAAGTTCATACAGTAATTAGGCTTGCAAGTTAGCTGATGGAATGTGGAAGGATACCTCCTAGGAGATTTGTATTGCAAAGTCTTTCTGGTGATTTTGCACATTAACCAAACATTTTTCTTCCTCTGACCATTTTTTTTTTCTTTCCCCATAGCCCTGTTCACTGCTTGTCTCGGAGGCACCTTGACAAACCTAATGGCTCATGTGAGTTTGCTTCAGTTTCATTTTATCATCATGTGATAGATCAGCTTTAAATTATATGGAAAACTCTCTTAAAGTCTACTTGGGTGACAAGCATCAAGCAAAAGGACCCATGACTATAATAATAACTAGACCTCCTGTTACTGAAGCTCTCTGGCCCCTCTTGCCTTCTAACATCACCATAAACTACAATCACCAGGCTGATTACAAATATCAGATTGCTTGGTTAAAAGAGTAACTTTAAGATTCATTTATCAATAACTGTATAACATATTATTAAATTCATAGACTAATTTGAATTCTAGAAATCAACAGTAGAATATCATTTTCTTTAACAAAAAGCCAGAACCATGTAGAAGTTGAGGTATTAAGAAGGGAGGAAAAGGATAATGAACTAAAGACCCAGATGTTATTGTTGTTCTTTTAAATCTAGTCGATAATTTTTATACCTTATATGTTTATTAAATCTCCAGTCAATCGTCAATTAGGCTTCTCCGCCCCATGTTTTGGCTGAATTATTAGGCAAAATCTTCACCCATTAACTGTCCCCTGCCACTGTTTCTCCTTCCTTTCCAGTATTGTCCTCCTGCCCTCTTGCCCCTTCCCTGAGGAGCCCAGTCTCTCCTAACTGGTCCAGTATCCCGCACCTCCAAATGCCTGTACCTTTTTTCTTCTTTCCCCATCTTTGCAAGAGATGTAAGGCCAGTTTCTGGGAGCTCAATCCACGTCGATAGTTCACTGTTGCTAACAAGTCAGGGCGATGTCCGGATTTCTCAGCAGAAGCATAGAGATTTTATCTGGAAGGATCTTTATGCAGATTCAGTATATTTATGTTGGGAAGTCAAAGTTCCATGACATGGAGGGGTAGTACATCAGAGCACTGTGGATCCCTTCACATCCCAGCAAACAAAGTTCAGAAGTATCAGTACATGGAGTAGAACTGCAAAAACTGCACAATTGAGTCAGCTAGGAAGATTTTGAACAATATAGATCCTTAGGTGCTATCCCTTGTTCAGATACAATGTATCTTATAAGATGTATAGATCTTATGCTTCTGATGCACAGTCAGGTTTAGTTACCTCCATACTCCATCACACCCCAATGGGGTTCATGCATAAGACCAGAACTAACCAATGGGGTACACTCAGAATTGTGTTAGCTGCCATAGACAGCACAGAAGGGGGACCATCCTCAAGAAGTTTAGAGTCTGTTGGAGAGACACAAGGACACAAAGTAAAGCAAGACTAAGTGGAAGTCATGATCAGAGAGGTCACCATAGCCTGAACTAATCAGAGAGAGCTTTGTGGATGTGATGAGTATTTGGGGCCCTTTAGCAATTTGCTAGTGTCATCTCCATGTGCCAAGTGTTATCCTTGTACATCTGGCGTAACAAATCCAAATGTTTCAGGAGGAAGGAAAATGTACAAGACAGAGATATACAAGATAGAGATATAATTGGATGAAAATATTTCAACTGCTAAATGTCCCAAGACCTAAACTAATCCTCCATGGGCATAAACAGAATTCAGAGCAATGCCCCACTGATTCTTCTCCCAGGGTGCAAGTTGAAGTGTTCCTGTGCGCAAATTAGTTGTCAGACAGGATTTCAAAGATATAAGTGGCTTGTCTCTTCTTCCCTAGGTTGGATTGCCATCTTGTACCTGGCCCTTCTGTTTGGCCACACTACTGTTCCTTTTGGTGACCACAACAAACTCCAGCATCTACAGGATGCCCCTCAGTAAAGTCACTTATTCTGAAGAGAACCGCATCTTCTACCTACAAACGAAGAAACGGATGCTTGATGGCCCTTTGTGAGAACAACCTCACCCCAGCCATGGTCACAGTCATTTCTGACAACTGCTCCAGTTGACTTCCAACACATTTGTTCTTCACCAGAAACAACTTTCATACATACTCTCATCCATCTGTTCTTTTCCTTTTTCTTTTTGACTCCAGAAATATCCTTGAGCATATGAGAGCCACATCCAGGTGATGTGCTCTGGTATGGAATTTTAAACCCTAGTAGGGGATGGCACTAAGACTGTAATATATTTATAAAGTCAAAATGCTCCAGCAAAAAGTAGTGAACGTGGAGCTAATCGTTGATATTTATTGATATTTTGGGGAAGAGTTGGTCAAATGAAGTTAACAGTATTAAAAATTAAACTTTATTAACCAACTACGCCTTATGGAATTCATGGTCACAAAAAGTGAAGTTAACTCAGATATAAATAATTTGGGTTTTTAAAATCCATTCAAGTGACATGTTGCAATTTTGGTCAACATCTCAGGGGTGCAGGCTGATCACTGGGCTACTCTCCAGATCCCCAGCAGAATAGCCTCCATACTGCAGTGTATGTGCGTGATTCTCTTATGGGAGATTATTGGATTTTTTCAGGCTGACAGCTGTAGGAGGGAGAAAGGGGTTTTTCCAATCAAAACTATTTTGTGTTGCCACTACTCCCAGAAATTACAAATAGTTTTTTTGGTAGGTTTTATTATTTTTCTTATGAGAAAATAATTTGTTTTCAGTGAGATAAAGTAAGAGAAGTTCTTAGATTAACCAGTCTTTGAACATTAAAGAAAATTTACATATTTACAAAAATAATCAGCATAATCATTTATAAAACACTCAGCACATTTTTACTTTAATCCTTATGTGATTCTATTAAATATATAGAATCATCATAAATTTCCATAGCCCTTTAAAGTCACATTTTTATTTTATTTGAGGATGTCTTATAAAGACTGGTCATTCCAGTCAAATTGCTTGTAGGCATTATTTTTATAAGTTGCTAGATTTCCTTTGTAAAAACTTATTATTTTCTGTATACTAAGAATATTCTCTCTGGGAAACCAGTGGTGTCCAAACCACCAAAAGTAATACAGGTGAAACCGGGCGTGGTGGTGCAAGCCTTTAATCCCAGCACTCAGAAGGCTGAGGTAGGAGAAGCGTTGTGAGTTCCAGGCCAGCTTGGACTACAACATGAGCGCAAGGCCAGCCTGAGTTACATAGTGCAATTCTGCCTCAAAAAATCAGGGTCAGGAGTTTGACTCAGTGGCTTAAGTGTCTGCTTGCCAGGCATTAGGTTGTGAGTTTGATTCCCAGTTCCACAAAAAAAAAAAAAAAAAAAGAAAAGAAAAAAAAGAAAGAAAGAAAAGAAATACAGGTAAATAACTATCCTATTTTCCTTATTTTAAATATAAAAGTTAAGATTTCTGTAAAGGTTCTGTGGCCAAACATGCTCACACTGCCTTCCTCCTCCATACATTTTTGTTCAGCATTTTAGAGGCTGGAAAAGTGAAACTTTGAAATAGGGCAGTAAGTAAACCTGTAAATACTTTAGAGAAAAGTTCACTTCTTTCTCTTCTCAGGAAAACAAACGCGCAAATACTGTTCCAATGTTTAAAACCCTGTGACCAAAGCCTTTTGAAACCATGAAATTGCAACTGTCACAGATTTATGGGTATTCCTGTGAAAAACCAAATTGTTTATGTTTGAACTGAAATCTTCCTTATTAGGGAATTTGTGAAATAAGAGTTGGGGGAAAGAAAAAAAAATAAGCAGGACCAAAGACTCTCAGCAGTGAAGAATCTGGTTGTAGCTGAACAAAGCAGAAGCCTCAGATATGGACCCAAGTTGACCTTCAGAACCAGGCTCTGCTATGCTCACGGCAGCACCTTCTCCCCATGCGCTCAGAGATCCATAAATAGGAATATTTTAAATCCTTGTATGTTGTCTTATTTAAGTAATATTAATTTTCTCAAACTGTATTTGTTACTGAGTATCCTAAAATCAAGTGAGAATTCTTAGGAACACTTGTATTGGTTTTTTTACTGTTGTCTGTAATAACAAATTCCTATGTAGGTATATTAATAAATTATATTCATGGATCAGTTTGTGTCATGTGTCTTTTATAACTGTTATGGATGTGATATTCAGATGTAGAAGAGAGTATCGCTTATATTTTGATGTTCTAGAGCCCTTGTTTCTTTCTTATACTTAGTCATTGCACCAGATGGGTAGTTGAGCAAACCAAGTTCAATTCCCAATTGATGGACCCAATCCCCTTAGGAGCCCACTGTTCTCCTGACTTAGGGATGAGAATGAGTTACTGAGGACAGTTCCGGATGTTAAAGTTATAGGTCAGTGTCCTGAGAGCCACTTCTGTGCATTCCCACAGGTCCTGAGTACCCTCTCCAGGGGTAAACCTGGACTCTGCTGTCAGAGATGACCACTTCTCAGAATATTATGTTCTGAGAACAAAGATATAGGCTTTTATCAGGGTTAGCTTACGTGAAACAAAACAAGCCAAGAATGGAAATGTACTTCAACAAGTCTGAGCGACAAGTTCAGGAGAGACACAAACAGGAAGCAAAAGAAGCCACAATGAGATGTCTCCATAGAAGAGCCCTCTGTTAAAACAAAACTTTTCTTTACCTACTGTCTTAGTTACTTTTCTCTTGCTCCTGAGACAAAATACGCAACACCCAGAATTAAAGAAGGAAAGGTTTATTTAGCTCACAGTTTGTGGAGGTTTCAGTCCATAATCAGTTGACTCCAAGGCAAGGTGGCATGGCACAGGGGCAATACTTCAGCAGAAGACAGCAAAAGCAACAAGAGCAAAAGTGGGGTGGGAAGCAAGCCTCTTTTCCTCCCTTATAATGTGTGCATGCTACCCTGCCACACCATATCTGTGCCCTCCTCTTGCATAGGCTCAGGGTATTTACAAAGCAAGGATCCTGATCCCCTGCTGAGTCACTTAGTTAACCTTCTAAACTTCTCAAGTTGACACAATGAACAGCATCCTAGAGCAAAGGCATGTCCTCTACACACTAGGTTGTAGAACAGCTGAGTTACTTAGTTAAGCTTCTAGACTTCTCAAGTCGACACAATGTATCAACCATAGCACCTACGGTTTCAAGATAATATATTTACCAACACAATCTTAACATTAAATGTCCTCTTTTATATGAGAAAAGACAGATGAGTTTGAGGCTCCAGACACTATATACATTTACAAGTTAGAGGTGAAAATTCGCACATTACCCACAGCTATGGTTTGAATCAGTCCCCAAAGTTCATGTCTCAGAAATTTAAACCCCAATGCAATAATGTTGAGAGATGGGACCTTTAAGAGGTGATTAGGTCAGGATGAATGCCCCTATCTGGAGCCCTAACAAAGTGATGAGTGATGGGATCTCTCTCTCTCTCTCTCTCTCTCTCTCTCTCTCACATCTTGGAGATAAATCTTTCCCAACAACTCCTCCAAAATACTTACATCTTTCTGGTGTAACTGGGTCTTACGGCTGTTCCTGCTGCAAAGGAGTCTACGAAAGCATGAATACAGTATTATCAGCTTCTGATGCAACAGATGAGCTCTGCCATATTAGAGCAAAAGCATAAGGTATGGAGGCCGGGCGTGGTGGCGCACGCCTTTAATCCCAGGACTCGGGAGGCTGAGGTAGGAGGAGCACTGTGAGTTCGAGGCCTGCTTGGGCTACAATGCAAGCACAAGGCTGGCCTGAGCTACATACTGCCACCCTGCCTCAAAAAACTAGGGCCGGGAGTTTGGCTCAGTGGTGTAAGCGCCTGTCTGGCAGGCGTGAAGCCTGTGAGTTCGATTCTCCGTGCCACAAAAAAGAAAAAAAAAAAAGCATAAGGTATGGCTGTTAGACAGGTTGTCAACACATCTTCCAGAGTGGTATAGTGCCACTGCCCAGTACATAGTATCACCAACATCCCTACAATAGAGAAAACCAGGTAATAATAGGCAAGACTATCTATTGTGGGGTCCACCAGGAAGTTTGAGACCGAGACCTGCACCAAAACATTTTACACATGGACAGTTTCTAGAATACTTGCCAGAGTATTCCCACAGTTCTTTGGAATGATCCAGCCTCATACAAGGCTGTTTAGACTCTAACATGACTTTAATCAAATGATGAGGCATGATAATGATCGAGCAAGGTAAGCTTAGGATCAGTTCATGCTCTAACTAATTATCTTGGTCTAATGGTCAAAGCTGCTAAATCATTCCATGGAGAAGGCACCATTGGAAGGAGTTGTGTTTCAATTCAGTTCCAAGTCAATGAAGCAAGTGTCCAACATTTTCTGGTTCATGGTTCCAGATAAACAACAAGAAATCCATTTTCCTGTTTGGGTTCAGTCCATTGGATCCCAGCTCACTGAAGCTTTGAATTATATTGCGATGACAAACAAGGACTTGAAAGGGAAGAAATGAAGCACAGAGAAAGTTGGCACACAAGTGGGAAACCTGGCTAAAATTAAGTCCCTTCCACCACAGTAAAAAAATGGCAATTAGGACATGAGTCAGTGGCCCAAAGGCAAGCGCATCTTAGAGTAAGAGCACACACAGGCAGTCCACGGAACTGGCCAACCCAACAAACAGACCTTTTTGAATTCCAAGACCCCCACATTGCCCTCTCTCTGTCTGCACTGTCAAATACAGCAACAACTGCATCACTCTCAAATGAAGTTAATTTAAATTGAGATCTGCTTCACAGGTAAAGTGCACACTGGATTTCCAACACATAGGCCAAAAAAGCAGTTTGATATCTCAGTAATTTTTTACTGAGTGTTTTGGATACACTGAATTAAATAAAGTATAATTTTTAAATTAATTTTACTTTTTAACTCTTTTCAATGTGGGTTTTATAAAAATTAAATTACATATCTGGCTTGTATTTGTGGCCCACATTATATTTCTGTTGGATAGCACTGAGCTAGACAGTACCTCAGCCCTGGACTCAGAGTCTCCTCAGATGGCCCTAAGGAGCTAGAACTCACACATCTGGAGAATTCATTTGTCCCTTGGAATGAATGCTGGATAAGAAGTGCTTCCCTTGTTACAATGTGGAGAAAGAACTTCTGTCTCAAGTCCCTCTGTTCAAAGATTATAATTGTCAACTTAGACTTTTCCAAGAATGCTATGCCATGAACACTTGAGGATAATCATTTTTAAAGTAAGTAATAACACAGCTACAGAGGGAGGAGACTGGTTTTCTCTATGTAAATTTATTCTAAAGTCAGTAACCGAGGAAGGGTTTCAAAAACACCCAGAGCTTGGTCAGCACTGGAAGAAGTGGGCCGCCTCCCGGTTTGCACATGTGCGAAATGACTCTCATCTGGATGTGTAAGTGCCCCTCAACCACAAGCAATGAAAAAGCACAGCACCTGAATAGGGGCAGTAGGAAGCATGGAGAGTAGAGAAAACTGAAGATTGCACACCCTCACCTAAAAGTACTCACCTTCAGATATTTTTTAACACTTTGCTGGATAAACAAAGCACATATGAGGTCTGGATTTCTTCTGCAGGTTCCATTTTGCAAGTTCTATTCATACACACGTCCTGTAAATACTTTCCAATGTTTCTCAGCCAGGAACACTTATGCAAATTGTGCATGAAGGGCCTTCAAAAATCCCAGGTGAGGCGGTTCATGCCTATAATCTCAGCACTTAAAAGGCTGAGGCAGGGTGGATTGCAGTAAATTTAAAGCTGGCTTGGGCTACCTAGCAAATTTAAGGCCAGGCTGAACAATATAGTGAGACCCTGACGAGAGAAAGAAAGAAAGAAAGAAAGAAAGAAAGAAAGAAAGAAAGAAAGAAAGAAAGAAAGAAAGAAAGAAAGAAAGAAAGAAAAGGGAGGGGGAGGGATGGAGGGAGGAAGGAAGGAAGGAAGGAAGGAAGGAAGGAAGGAAGGAAGGAAGAAAAACAAAAATCTTTAAAAATAAAAGTACAAATCCAGTTGTTCCCATGTTAAACTTTGTGAATCTAAATTTTTTTAAGGCACTAAGATGATTTTAATGGGCTCCTACATTAAAGCAAATGCAAGTTTAGAAAACTCTAGAGAGCCCTTAAGACTTTAGTAACTGAGAGTGGCTTCCTGGAGGAAGTGCACCTCTACCCTTATTCTGATTATTTCCTCCTGACTCACCTAGACTTGGCTTTGGGAGCTTCCTTGAGATGTTCTGGATCTTCCGATTACTGCCCTTTCTAGATCCACTCTAGGATCCAAAGAAATGATGCTTGGAGCCAGTTTTAGCAGGTTCTGCAATTCACAGTGCAAACAGTTATACAGAAAGTGTGTCAGGTTGTAACATAATATAAAGCATCATTTCTTTACAAGTTGGGGTCTAAGGACCTCTGATTGGTGCATACATCTGCTATCAGGATTGGTTCAGTGATACCTGCAGTGCATCAGGCCAATACCTGCATCATGTGACCTGAGAGGACTGGTTCCCTAAGATGCCTTCACCAGCCAGTCATCATGGGACATAAAATTCCTCCACTTATTCCCTTGAATTTCCAATAACTTGTTTTCCAGTACTAGGGAATGAATACAGGGCTTTTGCAATGAGCTGCATCCCCAGCCCTTTTTATCTTCGTTTTTAAATTTTGAGACAAGTTCTTGCAAAGTCACCCTGGCTGAGTTTGAATGCATAGTTGTCATGCCTCAGTGTCCCAGAGTGCTAGGATTGCAGGTGTGCACCACGATGTCCTGTAAAAGGTATTACATTGTTGTAAGAAAAGCAACACATTAAAATCACAGATATTAAAACCCTAATTGAATTAGTTTCTATCTGGTCCCTTCCTACCTGATAGCAAGAGAGAGTCCTATAGAAAAAAGATTGTAGAGTGTTTAGTTTGGATGGGCAAATTCAAAAACCAGTCATGCAGAACCAGGGCACTAGTCAGACAGAGGAAGTGAACAAGGAAGAAGAAGAAGAACATACAAAGGGAAAACAAGGATAATACACAGTTTAAGGCATGTTACCTGCTGAGCACATCACAGAGAGGAACCAGTAGAGAAGGCCCAGAGTCAAATCAGGAGGGGGCCTGTGCCGGGAAAACAGTCTGTGTGTTCAGGATTCCTTGTGGATTAAGAAGCAGATTTCCCCCTTTATGCCATTTACAATATGTTTACTTCTTCACATAATCTTGAAATCCCAGGTTGGCTGTTCAGATAGCCAGTTATTCTTTTCGTCTTCCTAGCATGCTTCCCCCGCTCTGCTGGTAACAGTGCCACTCTTTCCTTAAGGGATCAGTTCCTTCCCCATCCGTGGGGTTCCACTGGGCCTGCCTGCCTCAATATCCTACTCTCCGACACAGTGTAGTCTAGTGACTCACACCTAGTCAATCATAGGGCTCCAATCCTGAGCACAGATATTGGCCCAAAAAATAACCACCTGATTCAGACTGAGCCAAACAGGGTCTACCCTGCAGGAATTTGAAATCTAAGTACTTTTCATCCCAGGCTTGAAAGAAACTGGAACCAGGTCTGAAGAAAGGCTGTGAGATACCTAGATATCCTGGTTTCTTTCCTTCTCAAAACCAGGTTACTATTATTTTGATATAGTGAACTATTCCCATATATTTCCAATAAATTCAATTCAGTTAGTCAGAATCTGTTTATGCTGTTATAGACAACAACCAGAACTGATATAGAATATTGCACGAAACACATCTCTTTGGAAGATGAAATAGGCTGAGTCAAGGTGAAGCTGGTATCTGATAATCCTGCCACATGGCTAAACAATTAACTGGGGCCACGGATATAGCTCAGTGGCACAGTAACTGCCTGGCAAGCATGAGGTCTTGAGTTCAATTTCTGGTACCAGCAAAAAAAGAAAAAAATAAACAATTAACTGATAGTGCACGTATTTTAACCAAACATGGTGTCCCCAGAGTTTTAGAAGAAGCTTGATAGAAAAACATTATGGCCAGGCATGGTGGTATACCCCTATAATCCAGCACTTGGCAGCCCAAGGCAAAATGATCACCACAAGTTCAAGGACAGCCTGGGGTACATAGCAAGACCCCAACTCAAAGGAAAAAAAGAAACTCAATATGAGAAAGCCCTGACTACTTTTTTTGGTTTACACTAAAACAGAATGCTGGGGCATGTCGAGGCTGTCTTTCTGCCTTTAGCCAGTGCACCACGACTCCTGGGTTTGAGTGGCTGTGCTCCCTGCCTGTGCAAGTTATTTAGCTATTATGCACCAGTTCCAAATGTACCACACTGTGCTCCATTCTGCAATGCTGGGTTGGGACTCTACAACTCACAGTTTTGCTTTACCTGTTAGCTTCTGCCAGTAGGGTTAACTAGAGGAGATTAAGAGGTGGATGAGGGGGAGGAATTTGCAGCTTTTCAGAAGTCATTTACAGCTTCTTGTCACTTTCCCATAACCTGACTTGCCTTTCTTCCTCAGAAATCCCATCGCTTCCTGAGCTAAACTCTGTCCCTGTGCTAAAATTAACAACCCAACTAGGAAGTGACTACCTAAGAGGCTAAAGGGAATAGGAAAATTTGAGGCCACAGCCCCTTTCCAAACACCTCCCATTATAAATTCACTCCTTGCCAAAATAAAAATTAGCAGCCAGGCATGGTAACACCATTTGTAATCCCAGCACTTGGAAGGGTGAGAGAGGAGAATGTTTCCAGGATGCACATCTCAGCCTGCAGTGCTGCCAAGTGGTAACTTATGGAAAATGAACATAAAAGACAAGTGGTGCCCACTGAGTTTTCCACATGCATTCATTAGTCCCCAGTGAGCAGTCTAAAGCCACACAGGAAAATTAGGTGGGGTAGATCAGGGACTTTGTTTAGTGCTCTTGCCCTCACAAATGCCAGGAGACAGCTTGAAAGAAAATAGTCACCTCTGGTCGCTGCAGGTAAGGCACAGGCTAACAGAGCTATTAAACTGAGATCTAGGGAGATAAGCAACAAGACTGGGGCCCAGATTCAATATCATGATTTATATGCTAATAGGGCACCCTCAAATAAAATCAATGAGGGTTTTATTAAGCCAGAGAAACCATAGGCTCAGCAAGCAGGAGCTTATGATGGTCAGTCCCAAGCAAATCCAAGGCCCCCGAGCCCATTCCAGGAGGGAGTGGATAACAAAGCCAGACAACACTAGCAGGCAAATCTTCAGAGGTGGCCAAGCTGCGCCCTTGGTGAGAAACCCCAGAAAATGGAGAAGCCACCCTAGCTAAGGACACATGGCAATGAACTGACAAACATATCTGCCTGGTTACTCACTTTGCCTGACAAGCAGTATATACTGTCCTCCTAAGTTATTGACTGTTATCTTCTGCATACTTTCCATTTTTTGAATTGGGAAGTTTTATGACTGTTTCTCTCCAGTTATGTTTATATGTGGGTGTGCTGGGGTGACACACGTATCGCTTTGCAAGAAATAGCAAGTGGATCTAATGGAGAATGATATTTAGTATTAAGTCAACCCTGTTTGTCCTCCATGGGGAATGAAGTATGAGTGGTGTGATGCTATTTTAATCAGGAACATTTTTGAGATTGTGTATATGAAAAGGGAGTTATGAGCTGTGCAGCCAAGTACTTGTTGTTTTTTGCCAGTCTGTGGCCACTCCACCTTGACATTTCTGGTCACAGACCTTGAATCCCTGACTGCAGGAGCGGGGTATAAGCCAGAGAGGAGAAAACATTGCACTTTGCCTCATCCACAGTGATTGATCCAGAATGCCAATCCTAGTTATTCTGGCTGGAGCTGGTAGGGAGAAACTCCTTTCTTTCTTGGTGGTCCTGCTACTAGACTGTGAGTTCAAGGTTGGCAGTGGCTGTGTTCCCCACAGTTATGGTTTAGATCAAGAATGTCCCCCAAGTTTCATGTACTCAGAGACAAGGTTTCTGGAAGATGATGAGATCATGGGAGTGCTATACTCATAAATTCATTAATCCACTGCTAATAAGTGGGGTCTGGTCTAAGGAGGCAGGTTACTGGGGGCATGACTGGGAAAGGTGTATCTCTTAGCCCAGCTCCTCCTTTCACTCTGCTTCATGGCCACCATGATGTGAGCAGTTTCCTCCACTATGCCTCTGTGCCATACTATTTATGCGTTGGAGCCAACCAACTATGGACTGTAACTACAAGCCAAAATAAACCTCTTCTCCTTTAAATTGCAGTCAGGTGTTTTGTCCCAATGAAAATAAAGCAACTAAGACATATTTTGGTACAAGAGAAGTAGAGTTGTTGTTGTTACTACATGACCACATGACTTAGAAGCCTTTGGAACAGGTTTCTGAGAGGAATTTGGAAAGGTTTGGGGAGGACAGCTTGAGAAGGCCTAGAATTCTATAAGCCAAACTTGTTGGAAGATTCTGATCAAAGCTCAGAAGACCAGAGTGCTGAAACAAATACATAAATTAAAGGCCAGGCTCAGGAGGTTTCAGGTGAAGCAAGGAATCCTTTGGCAATTGAGCTAGAGACCATATGTGTCAAATTCTGTCAAAAGATATGTCTTCATTTTGCTCATATCCTAAGAATTTGAAGGAGATTGAGATTAACAGTAGTGGACTAATCTAGTGGAGGAAATTTCAAGGCAGCCCAATACTCAAGCTGTGTGTATTGGTGAATTTTAGTTAGATCCATGTTGAAAATAAAGAGCAAAAAGCCCACTTGAAAATTTTTAAGGTTTGCCAGAAAGGAAATGCCTGCAAAACTGGGGCCTTGGAAAGCATGGCTGCTGAAAAGATTAACATTAAAAAGAAGCCAAGTACTTTATGTCAGGACAATAGAAACAATGCCTTGATAGCATCTTAGGAATAAGCAAGATCCTACCATTCCCAGGTTCAAAGGTGTAAAAGTGTAGACTCTTTGAAAGACTTTGCTTTGAAAAGAGAGCCCCAGTGTACCCTGCCCAAAAAAGAATGCCACAGGAATTGGTTTCTGGAATTTGTTACACTATGTGCAACCATGTAGGCACTCAGAAGCCTCTACAGCCATGATCCAAGAGGGCCCTACCTCTGCTTCAGCTGGCAGCAGACCTTGGCATCCACCACATGGTACTGGCTTATAGTCATGCAAAATGCTGGAGTCATGTGGTCAGGGAAGTGCCCACCTAGATCTCAGAGAAAGGCCTGGGAAGCAAGGCAGTACATCCCTAAGAATACAGTACATTAAGCTGTGAAAATGAAGCCAAAGTGCAGTGAAGGCCCCAAGAAGTTAGAGATGCCCAAAGCATGAATTTTCTACTAAGGAAGGCTGCATGCAGTGAACGAATTTGGTTCAAGAGAGAAATCATAGGGATGCAACCAGCAATGTCATAGGAGTGGGACTGCGCAAGCATTTTGGAGTTTATATCTCATGGCCACAACTTTCCACAGGCACTAGACATGGAGCTATAGGATTTAATGTTTGCCTTGCTGGGTTTTGGCTTTGCTTTGCTTCCATTCCTTTCTATTCCCCAATTTCTCCCTTTTGGAATGAAAATGTTTAAACTGTGCATTGTATGTCAGTATGTCAGCAATGTTTAACTTTCTTTTTTCTGCTTCTTTCTTTCTTTTTGTAAGAGCTCACAGAGAAGAGTTAGCCTTGAGTCTCAGAGAAGACTTTTAACTTGAACTTTTCAGCAATGCTGAAACTGTTAAGACTCTTATAGATTGACTAAGTGCATTTTACATAAAGAAATGAACATGAGTCTTTTGGAGGACAGGTGCAAAATGTTACGGTTTAGATCAAAATGTCCCCCAAAGATTCATGCACTCTGAAGTGGGACCTTTAGAAAGTGATTGGATCATAGTAGTGCTATACTCATCAGTCAATTAATCCACTGATGAATGCAGAGCTGAATGTGCTGTTAGGAGATGGGGTCTGGTCCAAAGAAGCAGGCTACTGGGGGCACGATCTGGAAAGATATATTTCCCACTATGACTCCTCCCTTTACTCTCTGCTTCCTGAACACCTTGATTTTAGCACTTTTCCTCCACTACATTTCTCTGCCATGCCATTTCTGCCTTGGAGCCAGTCCACTACGGACTCTAATTGTGAGCAAAAATTGATGTCGCCTACCTGGACATGGTGAGCCACACCTGTAATCCCAGCACGCAAGAAGCTTAGGCAGGAAGATCACCATGAGTTCAAGGCCAACCTAGGCTACATAGTCAGTTCAACGCCAGCCTGAATCATACAGCAAGACCCTGTCTCAAAAATAAAAACAAAAACAAAATTAACATCTTGTTTAATTTGCAGTATCAGGTATTTTGTCCAAGTGGTGCAAGAAAGACACCCACTATAGTAGAAGATTAACTGAAGTGATACACAATGAAGCAATGGCTTAAGAGGAAGAGGCAGGGAAAAGGGTATGAAGAAGGGAGGGAGAGAGAGATAGAGAACATTCTAGAAGCCTCGACTCCCTGGTTTCAGCCTCTGAGGTCCCCAAAAATTCCCTGATCCCTGCTGGTCTTCCTTTAAGTCTGTAAGCATTCTCACGTTTCCTGCTTAATCTAATGTAGAAACCATAACTGTGCCATTTAACTAAAAATCCCAACTACTCTACCAAACCTTAACATTTGAGTTAAACTTCTTTATGCCCAAGGCCCTCTATAATATTTTTTCATTCTGTTCATATATCCTCTCAACCAAATAAATTTGATTGAGCTTTATTTTCAACAGTTTGTGTTTTTAAAAAATAGATGATCAAATATTTTAGAATTAAATATGACTACAACTAACAAATTCAAAATAAGAATGGCCCGAACCAGAGGGATGTTTATTTCTCCTATATGGAAGTCTGGAAATAGGTTGTCCATAGCTAATGTGACAGCTCTGCTCCAAGAATTCAGGGATCCAAGCTCATTCTACCATTTCCAGCAGTATCTCCTGACCTAAGATAGTTGTCTGGATCAGTCTTCCATTAAGAAAAGTTTTGCCTCCCCATCATGGTAAAGTCTGAAGAAACTAGTAATGTCTAGACAAATGTCTTATTGTCACACTGGGAACAGGTTCCACTGGCATCTAAAGGGTATAAGGCCAGGAATGCTATACACCAAAACAACAAATTATTCGATCCCAAACCAAGCATGGTTGTACATGTCTGCAATCCCAGCACTCTGGGAGACTGAGGCAGCAGGATCCAAAGTTCAAACCCATCCTGGGCAATTCAGGAACTTAGACCCTTCCTAAAATAAAGAGGGTCAGTGGATGTAGCTCAGTGGAAAGGACCTAGGTTCATTCCCAGAACTACTGTTTAAAAAAATTATCTATTCCCAAAAATGCAGGAAAATGTGCAGAAGAAATGTGCAAAACTCACATGCCAGTTGACTTTGAAGCTACTAGAAAAGTGGCCACACAATTCTACTTATATTCCAGTCCACAGAACTCAGTCATATAATCACATATAGTTGCAAGAGAGGTTAGAACACATAGTCCTTACTCTCAGAAACCATGTGTTCGGTTAAAAACTACAGGCCAACTATCAATCTTTAACACAGTAATATACTGGATGTAATTTTTCAATTATATTTGCCTTCTTCTACTTTGTCCAACCTTTCCCATGACTGACACCAATAAAATATCATTCACCCTCCCTGCCAATGAGTAGGTGGTTCCTCACTTCTGCTTTCAGAATTGCTGTCTAGAAGGAGAAAAAAGAATGCATGTGTCTATCTTTCCAATCCTCTTTTTCTTCTTGTTTCCATGTCTCCCTATGTTACAACTCTTACATAATGGAATGCCAGCAGTAATACAGAGAAGAAAGGGCTCTGCCTTCTCTTTTAAATCCTATCCCCAGTTTTATCCCCAAAAGTAAAAAGAATTAAGATGTGTTATGTACATGTACGAACTCCCTGTGATGAATGTAATCTTATGTACTGAAAATATATACTGATACATAGTAAATTTTTTAAAAACAAAAATGCTAGGGAAAATATAAGGAAAATGAAGAAAGAAGGTACCACAAGACCTGAAGAACAGACTTCAAGAATAGATGGTCTTTATCTCAATCTGATAAAAGCTATCTATGACAAACCGATAGCTAACATCATGCTAAATGGACAAAAACTGAAAGCTTTCACTCTAAAATCAGGAACAAGATAAGGATGTCCACTCTCTCCACTCTTATTGAACATAGTTCTGGAAATTTAGCTAGAGCAATTAGACAAGAGAAAGAAATAAAAGGAATAAAGATAGGAAAGGAAGAAGTTAAATTAGCATTATTTGCAGATGACATGATACTCTACCTAGAAGATCCCAAAAATTCCACCAACAGGCTTCTAGATTTAATAAGCAGATTTAGCAATGTAGCTGGTTACAAAGTCAATACTCAAAAATCAATAGCATTTTTGTACACGAATAACAATCTCACTGAGAGAGAAATTAGGGAAACAATACCTTTTATAATAGCATCCCAAAAAATGAAATATTTAGGAATCAATCTAATGAAAGATGTAAAAGACCTCTATACTGAAAACTGTGGTACTCTGAAAAAGGAGATTGAAGAGGAGATTAGAAAATGGAGAGATATCCCATGCTCTTGGGTAGGAAGACTCAATATAGTCAAAATGGCCATACTTCCAAAACTGTTATACAGATTCAATACAATCCCAATCAAAATACCAATAACATATCTTACAGAATTAGAGAAAACAATCCTAAAATTTATCTGGAACAAGAAGAGACCTAGAATAGCAAAGGCGATCCTGGGCAACAAAGACAAGACAGGGGGCATCACAATTCCTGACCCGAAATTATGCTATAAAGCTACTGAGATAAAAAAAAAAAAAGTGTGGAACTGGCAAAAAAAAAAAAAAAAAAAAAAAAAAAAAAAAAAAAAAAAAAAAAAAAAAAAAAAAAAAAAAAAAAAAACAGACCCAAGGATCAATGGAATAGATTAGAAGATCCAGAAACAACTCCAGACACACTATGCTATCTTATCTTTGACAAAGGTGCCAAACATATTCACTGGAAGAAAGATAGCCTTTTCAATAAATGGTGTTGGAAAAACTGACTTTCCACATGCCGAAGATTAAGATTAGACCCATATCTTTCACCATGTACTAAGTTAAAATCTAAATGAATTAAAGATCTCAACACTAAAACAGAAACATTAAATCTGCTAGAAGATAGAATAGGTAAAACTCTTGAAGACATTGGTGTAGGCAAAGACTTTCTGAATAAAAGCCAGACTGCACAGGAATTATCACAAAGAATCAATAAATGGGATCTCATCCTACTGAAAAGCTTTTGCACAGCAAGAGAAACCACCGACAGTGTGAAGAGACTACCCACAATGTGGGAGAAAATGTTTGCCAGCTGTCCCTCAGATAAAGGATTAACATCTAAAACCTATAAAGAACTTTAAAAAAATCAATCCTCCAAGATTTAAAGACCCAATCCAAAAATGGGCATCTGAGATGAGCACACACTTCTCAGATGAAGAAGTACAAACAGCAAATAAATGCATGAAAAAACATTCAACAGCACTGACCTTTCAAGAGATGCAAATGAAAGTAACTCTGAGATTCCACCTCACCCCAGAAAGAATGGCTAGTATTATGAAGTCAACCAATAACAAATGCTGGAGGGACTGTGGGCAAAAAGGAACACTTCTCCACTGTTGGTGGAAATGCAGGCTGATGCAAACACTGTGGAAGTCAGTGTGGAGATTCCTCAAAAAGCTAGGATTGAAGGTCCCATTTGACCCAGCTATTCTCCTTCTGGGTATCTTCCCGAAAGAACTAAAAACATCCCACCACAGTGGCATATGTGCACCTATGTTCATAGCTGTCCAGTTCATAATAGCTAGATCTTAGAAACAACCTCAATGCCCCTCGACTGAGGAATGGATAAAAAAGATGTGGTATTTCTACATAATGGAATACTACTCAGCTATAAAGAACAATAAACTAGATATTTTCACTCTTAAATGGATGAGTACTGAAAATACACTTCTCAATGAACTAAGTAAGTCACACATATGTAACTATCGCATTGTTGCACTGGTGTGATGAACTGAAACAAAATCTATGTATATAAAAAATTAGTTAAGACAGTTAAAGAAAAAGAATTTTGAATGAAAAGTAGTTTTCTCAGGGTCATTTTAAATGTGAAATGTTTATTTGAAAACAATAGAGCAATCATAACAAAAAAGATAGTCATATAGCAGGTTTCTCTTTATCCACTGAGGCAAAAGTTTTGTGTTAATAATTTGTTGGATAATGTTTCATGTCTGTATTTTTTACCCTAAATAATTTCTGGGGATATAAAAATGTGCAATGTGCTAATGATTGTTACTCTCTTATTGGCTGGTTGTGAAATTGTTTCGTTTTGGTTTCTTACTTTCCTTTTGTTTAAAATTTAAAAAAAATAAGAAAAGTAACTAAAACACCAGTATTATAGGAATGTGCCACACCCAGCTGACAACATAGATTTAATTAGCAAACTGATAGATGATCTCACTTAAACCTCATAAAAACCCAGATGGAAGTTTTCCTGTCTTTACAGATGTGAAAACTGACATTAGGGAGGCTAAGTGACTTTTTCAGGGCCACATAGGAGAAAAGAGAATACCATTCTGATTTCAGAGCCTGTGCTTTCACTGTACTAAGTAGGTGCTCAATACTTGTTGACAAATTCTCCTTCCTCCTCTTGAAATGGCAGCAGAGACCTTGGAGTGGCCTTCATAAACTCCATGCAGAACCCACAAAATCATTAGACATAATAAAATGTTTGTTGAATTAAATTACAGAGTTTTTTAATAGTTTTTTAGGTTGTATCAGAAAACTAGAACATCTCTGGTAGTTCTGAACTAGCCTCCTCTGATATCTGGCACTTAACACTTTTGGTATAACTATCACTGACCACAGATTAGACAGAATTTGTGAATGACGCCCTCTATCCTTGCTGATGCCCCTTCCCATCACTCAGTGCTCTTGTAGGTCCTCTGCCACACTCAAGTGTTATCCCTCAGACCACTTCTCAGACTCCCTTTCTCAAGATGCCCCAAACCGTAGAATCCTTTTTATCTCTTCCTTCTCTACCCTCCAGCCATATTACCCCTCTTCTCAGTAAAGTCTGTTTCATTTTAAAGGAAGAATTTAGTAGTCTAAAAAATCTCCAAAATGAAGATGAGCAAGACAGACATTATATAGCTTTTGGAGAGGAGACTTGGAGGAGAGAACCCAAGCACCCCATTGGAGCCATGGTGTTTCTTCTCTATATTCTATTCAGTTTGCCATACAAACAAGAAGAAAGCCATCCATCACTTAATGTGCTACTTATGCAGCACACTTTATGCCACGTGTGATTACATGCGTACTCCCACTCCCTACCCTAGCCCAGCAGTAAATTTTCATTTATATTTGCTACATTTTTTGGCAGTACCAGAGAGTGAACCCAGGGCTTTTTCACTGAGCTATACTCCCAGTCCTTTTCTTATTTTTCATTTTGAGCAAGCTCCTCTTAAATCACTAAGTTGCCCAAGCCAGGCATGGTAAGGCATGCCTATAATCTCAGCATTCTAGGACACAAGGCAGGAAAACACTAGCTAAATTCTAACTTTTTTTTTGAGACAGAATCTCCCTATGTAGTTCAAGCTGGCCTTGAACTCAGTATGTAGCTCAGGCTGCCATTGTATTCATGACCATTCTCCTGCCTCAACCTCCTGTGTGCTGGAATTACAGGATATGCCACATGCCCAGATACATCTTGAATTTTAAAATGATTTGAAACTTCTCCTTTGAAGCAATAGTACTAATTTCATTATCTTTTCAGAGAGAAAAGTCTGCTATTACAAATAAAACATTAGTGTGAGGTATTCAAAACCACTCATAAACATCAATCCTTCTCTGGGAATGCTTTCTTTTCTGCTCAGCTCACAGTATGCCATCTTTCCAAACCTGCTTTGATTATAAACTGAGATTTCCTCCAGCCCTGCCTAACTGGGGTTTTACTAAACCATTAACCATGTTTAAACATGTATTCCTAATCAAAAAGATCATTACAAGACAGATGTCACTTTTCTATTATGTGCCTGCCTTAAAAACTCCAGACAGTTTTCTTCTTCCTAGTTCAGACTTGCTTATGTCTTGCTAGAGAGTATGCTATTTTCCGGTGGCTCTGAGGAAAGCAAAAAAGCTAAGGTCCTCAGGATTGTATTACTGTCTTTGTTTTAGATCTCAGGTGGGGTCCAGTAAGAAAAAGAGGTCACATCCTGTGGCCTTATCCAGGCCAGTGGTCATGCCATTTACAAGGATAAAACTCTTGTCTGCTGGAGGTTTCACACGAGGACATACACTTTCCACCTCTATGACACTCTCCCCTCCACCCACCTTAATCATGCTATTCCTCATCTCAAGTCTCTCCCACTCCATTTCCAATCTAGAAAAGGCTGTCTCCTCCTGCCTACCCAACTAATACTACCTAGCCCTCCTATGTACACCCTTCATCTAGGTTTCTCCTTTCTGAAGCCTCCGCTGACCACTTATGTGACTTTCTTCTCACATTCACAGATGGCAGCATGTGCTCAGTCTCTATCATTTCTGGAGATTACTGCAAAGTGATGGAATAGAAGTTTGTGACCTCTGGCTGTTTGTCTTTTGTTCTCTACCTTAATTTCCTGGGAGGGCAGAGAGCATGTTGTCCATGTTTGAATGTTCCACCGTTCCTAATGTTACAGGAAAAGTGAGTTAGACAAAAATATTATAGGCAGTCAGACAGGGCTGGGCCCTCAAAGGAACCAGTACAGAAAGAAGTTCAGATACCTTGTAACCTCTGAGGAGACAGACACCTCCTGCTGTGGGCCAGACATCAAGACAAAAGGCAGATCCTAAGGATTGATATTCTAAACAGTTCTATATCACCCTGAGGAAGTCAGGAATCAACATCCCACCCTTTTACAGGAAGAGTCATTATCTTTAAACATCCCTCGCTTACTACGTGACCCGCTTCACCATTTGTCCTTGATTTAATCAATTTTACCTGAGCAGTTAGTCTTATTGGTTAACTGTAGTTATGTCCCACCTTATGCCCACCTTGCAGATTCCCATTTTCCCCCGCCTTGGACCCGTCTAACCTCATGGTCTTACTGTATAAAAGTCCCTAAAAATGACAGAGTCCCTGGCAACCCGCTCGGGCCCCCTTCTGTGCCTCAGACAGAAGCTTTGTTTCCCTCAATAAATATATCTTGCTCTTATCCTCCCTCGTTCCTAAAATTCATTCTTTGATTTTAGAGAATACGAACTCGCGCCAGACGTATAGTAGGTTGGGAGTTTCATTCCCCCATATCATTTGGAGGTCTGGGATCATTTTTCCTATATCACTAATGAGGAACAAACAGATGGAAGCCTCAAGATTAATTTTTGCTGAATAAATTAAAGACAAGGGTTATGACATCTTTTATCTGTTATTAACAATTAGGGAAACTGGTTGCCATTGGAGAAATCAAGACAAACACAAGAGGTGCGCTAAAGACTTAAAGAACTCAATAAGCTTAAGAAATCCCTCCTGGGCAAGCTTCAGTTGTTTGGGAAGCTGGAAGACCCCCTCACTCCTACCCCAACCTACTTGACAACCTTCAGGCGGTAGGAACTACTGGGCCGACAGCAGTCGGGAAGACTTTGGCTGACGTTCCGAATTGGGCGAATTGGGCGGAAGTGAGGGAAAGAAAAGGGTGAAACACTAGGCTGCCGGAAGACGTCATGTTTCCGGCCCTACATCAGCTACACGCCCCAGCACCCTCAGGAAAGTTGCTTTTGAGGCAGTGACTGACGCTTGCCTCAGTGCTCCGGCTCCGCGCTTCGCGCTGCGGAACTGGCGGTAGGGCGGGGCGGCAGTAGGCAGCCTCGCGAGGCCTCAGGGGGCCGCTTCGGACCAGAAGTCGCGCCGTCCTGGCGGGGCTTCAGTCCAGGTGTTCAGGCCGGGGCTGGGGAACATTTGCAAAGCGGGTTTCTGGGCGAAGTGGGTCTTTCTCACGGGCAAGTCGGGACCCTCCAGCGCGGTTCTTTTGTGAAAATCCACTCTTGAACTTAAGATGGGTTTAAACAAGGTTCCTGAAAAAGGCAACGTTTTCCCTCAGAGATTGACGATAGCCTAGCACTGAGATGATGGCATTCTTGAGGGGAAGGAACAGAGGCATGGCTGTATTTTTTGTGGTCTGGGAAGACAACTCTGCTGTGAAGGCGTGGCAGAGCCCTTGCTGGGCGAGTTTGTCCTGCTGCTTAGTGCCTGACCTTGGTTAGTGATACACTTCCTGTGTCTCGCGTGCTCATCAGAAAGAAAAGGTCAGACTAGAGCAGTGGTTTTCAGAATTGGTTGGGAACTAGAAATGCAGATTACAGGGCTAGCCTTAGACCAACTGAATCAGAAACAGCAGTCTGTCTTTTGAGAAGCCCTCCGCGTGATTCACACTGGTGCTCAAGTTTAAGACTTTCGGACTAAATAAACCCCAGGGAGTTGATCAGAGAGGAGGGAGCTCATGCTTCTTAGTGTGGTTCATAAAGCCATCAAGACCTTCACTAATCGGTTGCCAGTAACTATCCAGGATAATCTCTTAAATCAGCAGACCTCCACACCTACACAAAACTGCTAAAAATTCCATAAGGGAACTTGCTCTTTGAATCCCGTGCCTTTAAATACCCTCGGGGGTTTTGGCGGCGGGGGCGGAGGGGGGGTCTTCTATTATCTGTCCATCTCTTTTTTGTTCTTTGAGATTTGTTTTAGTGGTCACTTTTTCCAGAAAGGCCTCCTGATACTTCCTTTCCTCTGTTAGATGGCTTCCTTCTCTGCTGTTGTGGCACCTTACAGTTATCTCTATTATATCCACTTAATCATTTTTATCAGCACCCCCCCTTATGAGCTATGTGAAGGCAGAGATGGTTTTATGTCTGAACACAGTGCGAGCTGCATAGGATGTCCTTAATATGTCATTGCACAGGTGAGTGCTCCCTGAGGGCTCAGATGAACACTTGAGTCTTTAATCTCTTCGTCATTGATACAGAATGTTCATCGTATTATAAATTCCCAGTGATTGCTGATGCATCAGTACTTCTTACTTTTGATGGCTATAGTGTATCACATTAACCAGGTTCTGAACCCATCTGTTAACCCTTAAGAGCTTCTCAGCAGTATTGTGAATTATGCTAGAGTAGGTATTGTTATAATCATTTTAACAACTGAGAAATGACTCATTAAATTGCCTTCTATGGTTACCTATTTCTGTAAAAATTATTGGCTTCTCTGTGAAAGGCATTATGATACACATATAGGATATACAAAAGTTAATAATATGAAGCTTTAGGAAAAATAAACCTTATCCAAGTAACCCCAATATAAAACAGTATACAGTGAACCTTACCTTGAGGAGTCAGTCCATCAAAGCTCTAGAAGTTTGGTGGACAGAGTAGTCATGGGTAACAGAAGAGTGTAGACACAATTGTGGCAGAGACAGAAACTGCATGATGACTGGGCATCATGACTGTTGAGTATTTTTGTTACCTCTTGTTTGTGCTTGTTCTTACTTATGTTGTCCTTGTTCCTCATTTGCTTGCTTCTTGTTTATTGTGAGTTGGAGATGACATTTGAAAAAATGTCTTTAGAAATAAGACCTAGGGTGGCATCTTCCAGAAAAGATTTTCATTTTCTATACCAGTCATTTGGAGTACTAGCAATCCATAATTCCTTTAATCAAAAATCAAGCCTTCAGACATTTTAGGCCCCCCAGATAACTAAGCTAAAGCTATAATGCTAAAGCTTTATGTGAAGACATTTTACTTCTAATTTACCTCAGACTCATACTGCAGCCCTTTGGGGCTGCTACTTTAAGTGCCCAGTAGTTTTCCAGGCCCCCTACCCTGGAAAAGAAAGCAGTAGGTTCCATCTTTTTAGGCTCCTAGCCAGTTACAGCTGTCAAAAACAGTTCATTCCTCAGCCTTACCATATATTGCCTGGGCAAAGGGAGTTCAAAATGCCAACCTCACTTCTCTGGATCTTCTCCTTGATCTTGGCTAGCTGATTTTTATTATGTTGGTAGCTTTTTAATGATTTAGGAATATTTTTTCTTTTGCAATGCTGGAGATTGAAATCAGAGCCTTCACAGTGAGTTACATCCCCAGCTCTTTTTCTTTTTGAGACAGGGTCTTGCTGAATTGCTGGAGTGGGAACTTGAACTGGAAATTCTCTTGCCTCAGCCTTCCTCAATGCTTAGGTTATAGGCGTTTTGGGGGGAAAATTTAAAAAATATTTTTACTGAATGTTTTAGTTTGCTTCAGTGGGCAGGTTGGTCCATATTGTTTCCTAGAAAAAGTCTGATACAACTTTGGATAGAAATGTGGATCAGAACTTTGAGAACAGAGAGGACATGAGCAGAGAAATTATCAGGAAGTGCTATAGGGCTGGGAGTTTGACTCAGTGGCTTAAGTGCCTGTCTGGCAGGCTTGAGGTTGTAAGTTCAATCCTCAGTGCTGGAAAAAAAAAAAAAAAAGTGCTGTACAAGGTCATTTGAGGGAAATGATGTTGGGGTCCTAGGAAGATAAGATCAGAACAAAAAGATTAGTTTTATTAGTTTCCTTCCCTTGCTCCAGCCAGCATAAGAGTCACGAATTTATTGGGTTAACGCTTATATTGTTACTTCTAATCCTAGTTAAACCCATGGCATTTCAGAAACAAGTAGTGTTGTTTAACTTGTTTAACTGCTTCCTTGTTGCTAAGCCTTTCATTCCAAATGCAAACTGCCAAAAGGAAAGCAAAACCTAAACCACATGGATTACTCCCCACTCCAGGAGCCCTGAACCATCATCTCTGTTCTCAGTGAGCCACCCTCAACAACACCAGGCAGTGGACGCGTTCAGGACATCAAGGCTGCGCTCCTGAGGCAGAATCCCTGAGCTGAAGCAGATGAAGCCCCTGCCTGCTTGCCTTCCAGGGCTGTAGGTACTGGAGCCTTTGCTAAATAGATACAAAGCCACATCCTGCTGCCTGGCCAGTACAGCATCCATCCTCCACTTTCTTTCCCTTTAGTGCTTTCTACCGTAGAGGCTAGAATGTGTCAGTATTCACTGGCCCCATCTCCTTGCATCTTGCAGTGGTCGTGTGAAACAGTGCTGGCCAGTGAGCTATAATCAGCAAATTGGTGAGACAGTTTAAGGCTTTAGCTTTGCTAATACCAGACAGATGAAGATGATTCTAAACTTGAGTGTAGATCTGTTTCCTTGAAGCAGCCTTCTTGTGACCATGAGAAGACACAAAAGGGAAAAGCCTAGACAATTTCAAAGGCACCAGCCCTGATACTGCTTTCTTTTTCCATGAGAAAAATAAACCACTATTCATTCAAGCTAAGTTTTCTGTAAGTTACATATTAAAACACTTCTAACCAAGGCACATGGTCCTGAATGCTAGGACCCAGCATCAGAATTAAATCATCTTTGGCTTTAAAATGAAAACACAATCAAACCAAATAACAAATGGACCCTCCTGTGAGCCTGGCAGTGAGCTTCTTGGTACTGCAGAGATCACCAGAGTATGAAGCACTGAAGACACAACCTAGTTGACACATCCAATACAAATGAAATCTATCAAGTGTTAGAAAAGCCTTTGATAATGTAGTGGTTTTGGACATATTTTAACCATGGCATCATTACAACCAATATATAAAACGTAAGATCTCCATTTTAAGGAAGGTTGCTATGGAGAAAGCTGACTTACTGGCCCCTCCACATCTTTGGTGATACGCAGTTTAAAAGTTCTCGTATAGCCCTATATGTGATTCGACAGTTGAAACTAGAAACTTCCTTGGTAAAATGGAAGGTATCTTGTTTTAGGAGATGTAATAAGTTTGTGGTGCCCAAATGAAATTTGTATCCATGGGACCATTTTCAGGACTGTTTGTCACAGAGGTCAACAGAAGGTAGTGGATAATTTTAAGTTAAACTGTATAGCAGTAGCAATAATGGGTTTAGTAGATCAAATGCATGAGAAGTCAGCATGAGCATAAACAACTAAAGCAAGCTTCCTGGAAGAAAGCATGAAAGAGGAATAAACTCAAAATAGATCAGTAGTTCCATTCCACCCAAGGACATCTGACAATGTCTAGAGTCGCTTTGGGATGTCATATCCTGGAGTAGGGTATCATCTAATGAGTGAAAGCCAGGGATACTGCCAAAAGTCACACAGTGCCCATGAAAGTCCCCCACAACAAAGAACTGTCCAACCCACAGTGTCAATAATACCTAAGTTAAGAAACCCTGAAATGAATGGAAAGAAAGCCAGGCAAAAGGAATTCCCTGGGCAGGTAAACAGAAATAGAAAGAAGCAATGACTTCCTTGAGAACAGAGCCTGGGTCTCTGGGTCTCTCCCCAACACAAACAAGTAGCTGCCCATCAGTCAGGCATGGTGGCAATAATCCCAGCATTTGGGAGGCTGAGACAGGAGGAGTGCCACAAGTTATATAGAGGCCAGCCTGGGCTACATAGTGAGTTCAAGTCCAGCCTGAACTGTACAATGAGACCCTGTCTCAACTTCACCAAAAAAAAAAGGAAAGGACCACCTCTTAGCCTCCTAACCTCATTTACATTCTTACTCTCAGCCTGTTCTAAATCCTCACCAAACCCCTCTGCTAACTAGAGCTGTGCTGAGTCTCAGAAACTAGACCAGCTGCCAGCTCTCACACTGTAGGCAGCTGATGGCCCTGGAAAACTGCCCACTTGCATTCATAACTCAGGTCTTTGGGACTCCCAGTAGCTCAGGCCAACCTCCTAGCTTCCACACTTGTAACTGAGAGAAGGGAGGAGGCATGGAGGTGCTGGTTCTCCTGAGGCCCACATGTTCCCGGGATGGAACCTCAGGCCCCAGCATGGCCTGCCGTCTTCCGTACGACTCAGCTCAATGCTGGGTGCCGTGTCGGCCCAGGTCCATTGCACACCTGTGCGTGCATGGCCTAATGGAAGACATCTTGAAATGCAGGCACTTCCTAGAACTCCATACTGTGTATCAAGAGTGGCCAGGAAAACAGCAAATGTGGACCTGGCCAAGCCTCAAAGCATCTGGCTTAGTAAACAGTGTATCCAAGAAACGGCGAAGGACTAAACAACTGTCAAAGCACCCAGGGCCTAGGCACTTGGTCTATGGCCTGCCTCCACCCTTTCCTCTGTGTAAGCCCCACCCCACTCTTTCAGTCCTCCCTGCCCTGTTTCTTTACCTCTTACTGAACTCTCATAAGATTTGCTGTTGTCACTGGCCCCTCTGTCTAGTACAGCTGCAGGGAGCAGTATTCTCTTATCTCCAATTATAGAACAAAAAAGAGCTAAAGCTACCCTTAGCCAATCATTTAGGCTCTGGGGCACAGGATGGGGTGGAATTTTGTGAATTTTGTATGGTACTTATGATAGGTCTGATGAAATTCTTCCCTGGGATTCTCAATTTTTTTGAGCATTATGTCCTCCTTAGAAGCCCAATCCTACCTAATTCTTTCAGGTCAAACTATCCCCATTCCTCAGATGAATGATAGTAAATCTGAAGATTAAATAAGGTGTTCAGGGTCACAAAACTAAGTAAATGCAAGAAATAGTATTTAAATCCAGGGGTGGAAATCGCTAACATTCTCAAACCAGCAGAACAAGAAGTAGCTGCAAAGGGTACATAGATATGCAAATCTATTAGCTTGCATTGGTGAATTTCAGTAAGGGTGCATGGAAAAATAAATGTATACACACACTGGAAATAGACATATATACAAACACACATGGCTGAACAGAAGGCCTGGATGTTCCTCCCGCAACAAGCACTGTGAAATAAATCCAACCCAAGCAGTGGTGCACGCACCTGTAGTGCCAACCACATGAGAGGCTGAGGCAGGAGAATGACTTGGGCCAAAAGTTTGAGGCCAGTTTGGGGGACACTGTGACCTCATTTCAAAAAACAAAAAATGAAAGAGGGAGGAGGGAGGAAGGCAGGAGAGGAAAAGTGAGGAAACGAGAGGGAAAGAAACCCAGATGCAGCAAACAGATGGATGGGGTGGAGGAGGGGCATCTGCAGCCAAGTTCTGCTAAGGTCATAGTGACTAACGAGGTCTTGCCTTTCCTCTTGACCATTTAAGGTATGAAAAAGAGGTGAGAGCAGGAGGAAGTGATATAGTTTCTTTAGTACCTGTATCTAAGCAAAAAGAATGAGTCAAGGTCATGGAAAGACAACTTGGGCGACAGTGATTTCTCCCCTCCTGTTGAAGGTGGATTTTACAATACCACAGAGAAAGCTATGTGTATACTACAAAAGGGAAAACTACATACAAAAATATTGACAACATTTTTCTTTGAATGTGGGAATTATTTTACTTTCTTTTCTCTTTTGGGAAAGATTTTCTTTTTTATACTAAACATATTGCTTTTATAATTACATATGTTTTAAACTTGGTAAAGCAGAGTTTAGAAATTTAGACTTAAAAATTCACATTGAACAGGACTTATGAAAACTGCTAAAGACCGCAGATAGGCCAGTTAAAGTTATGCTCAGAAAGAGTGGATAAATCAAGGAAGGAGTAGGCCCAGAGCCTGGAGAGGAGGCTCTAATGCTATGGAATGGCAAAGAGAAAGCAGAACTCAACACGCCTCTTTTTGCCCCTATCTTCCCCAAAGAAAACTGTCTTCAAATTGAAAAAGACTAAACAGACACCACAAAGAATTCAAGCAGAGCATGGCATAGCAGAACACTCTCACATGTATGTGCCAGAATTCCAGATCTCAGCAGCCGACAATGAGGAGGGGGTGGTTTTACTGAGTCTGGTCTCTCAGAACTTCAGCATGCAGAGTCTTGGCTAGAAAGGCACTGATGCAGTCAGGACCTCGCCTGTCTAGTTCTTCATTTTGTCCCTGTTGTGTCCTCTCATACAGTTTGCTCTCTTGATCTTTCTCCTCTCTGATCCTCTCTCTAAGTTTCACTCCTCAGGGACTCTTCCCCAGGTGGCCGGGAAGATGGCTGTCAGCCCAGCAATCCTAGGAAAGAAAGGATTTCTCCTCCTCAGTGTCTATAGAACAAACACAGGAAACAGCTCTGACCATGCTTCACTTCCCTCAGTTAGAACCAATCACTGTTTCCACGAATGTGGGCTCCTCAACTAGCCAGGCTCCAGTTGTGGGTACTGGGACCAATATCTCCAGGGCCAGCAAGCAGCCTAGGTCATACTCAGAGCAGAAGGAACCTAAGAGCTCTTGAGTTCTCTATCTGAGCTTGTCTCCAGAGTCAAATATTTTGCCTCCTCATTCTAAAACAAGTATCAGAGGAAGAGGAAGAGGAAGAGGAAGGAGAAGGGGAAGGAGAACAAGAAGAATGAGAAGAATAAGAAGAAGAGGAGGAGGGGGGAGGGAAGGAGAAGGGGGAATAGGAAGAGGAAGAAGAAGAAGAAGGAGAAGGAGAAGGAGGAGAAGGAGGAGAAGAAGGAGAAGAAGAAGAAGAAGAAGGAGAAGAAGAAGGAGGAGAAGGAGAAGAAGGAGAAGAAGAAATTAAGAACAAAATGAAATGAGTATCTACAATGTCATGGGATTCATCCACAGTAGTACCTGATAAGTTACAGAAAATAGGATGCAAGGCCAAAGGAGACGTATATCTCCTCAAGGGGGACAAGTGCTGCTTTGAAAGGCACTCTAGAAAATCCCTAATATAGACCCGGAGTCCCCAGACTCAGACAAAGCTTCTCTGGTAGGCCAGTTTGTATTAGTGGTAGTCACTGTCTATCATTCTTAAGCAAGGCACACCAAGCCTTGGCGTTCCTGCCAAGCAAGCAGTTGCATATTTGTCCCTAGGAATAGTTAGAAGAACTATGCTGACCTCAGAGCACACCCTCGACAGGTCTCTGCTTTCTGATGCACGTTAAAGTGAGCACTCTAGGGGCTAGAAGTTCCCCTGGAGGGCAGAGGGCAGGGCAGCAATACTGAAGACCCAAACCAGCAGGGAGAGGAGGAGAAGTACAGCTTTCTTACAACTAGGTCTGACTGTCAATAATAAAAATCAACCCAATTAAGTTAGGCAGAAAAAGAACACATTGGCAGATGACAGAAATGATAAGAAGACCAGGGAATAAGTCTTAGAAAAATAGAGTGAAACCTAGGAGACTGGTGACAAGTAATGCCACTGATGTAGCCCTGGGAGACAGTCCATCAGGGATGGCCACATTGGACTCAGATCACCTTCTGTAGGTTCTTATTTGCACCTTCCAATAAGCAATCCCATGTGACCCTGCCTGTTGCATCAGTCGTCCCAGATTCACAGCCCAGGTGGGATCCTGCATCTGCCCCAGCCTTGGCCTCAGACCCACCCTGAGCTGCCAAGGGCAGACAAATAGCCCTGAGAAGGGTACTCCTACCTCCTACTATGTCCCACAAACTGGGGGATTCTTCCAAACAGAGATGGGGCAGAGAGGCAGGCAAGAAGAAGACAAAATAGTACACAATAGTGGCACGTTTTCACAGTTTGCAGAACTGAATTGATTTAGCACAGATGCAAAGGACAGCGATGAGATCAGGCAGAAAAAAATTCCAATTTAGTTAAAGGCAAGTGTCCCTGACTCAGGACCAGATGCAGGCAAGACCACCTCCCAAAAGGTATCCCACCCACAACTTGTAGAAGCAACTCAGAGCAGGGATTCTCCCCTCAACAGGTCCTCCAAACTCCATCTCTTCTTGCATTCTCAGTTTTCTCCCTTGTTACATTATGAGCCTCTGGAGAGAGGAAACCAAATTTTATTTATTTTTTCTGTCCCACAGCATCTACCAGAATATTCTGCACTGAGAGAAACCTAACAAAAGCTGCTCGCATAAAAACAAGTGACCTTTATCCAGCATGGTTGATCTCAGGACTTCTTTTTCCAACCACATGACAGAAAAGGTACTAAGCAAAAGACCTTAAGTACAGCATGTCTAAAAGTGTAAGATTTTGTAAAAATATATATTGTAGTAAATGTGTAATTTTAAACACTATAAGGGCCAGGCATGGTGGTGCATGCCTGTAATCCCAGCACTTGGGAGGCTGAGGCAGGAGGTTCACCATGAATTCAAGGCCAGCCTGGGCTACATAGTGAGTCCAAACCACCCTGAACTACACAATACAGATAAACCCAAAAGATCTACAAAGTGCTAAATGATCTAGGAAAAGATACAGTACTCTAGATAATCACATTTGCTGCCTAGACCCTTTTTCCATACCCTTGAACTCATATAAATTCCAGTCTCACACCCTGATGGTGTGATTTCTCCCCTGGAAACTTGCCCTCTGTCTCCCTTGTCGGTGTACTTTAGCCAAAATAAACTCTGGTCTTTTCCACAATCCTTGTCTATAGGTAAAATGCTTTTTTACTACCTGTGTCATTGATCCTCGGTATTCCATCTCATATGGCATTTATGAACTGGTAGAAAGGAAGAGGATTCCCCAGAAGCTAAAAGGGTTAGACAGAATTAGAAAGGAATAGGCTGGGTATGATGGTGCATACCTGTAATCTCAGCACTCTCCCTGCTGAGGCAGGAGGATCACTGGAAGTTTGAGGCTAGTCTGGATTACATAGTGAATTCAAGTCCAGTCTGAACTACATAGTGAGACCTTATCTCAAAAAAGAAAAAAAAAAAAAAGAAAGAAAGAAAGAAAGAAAAGAAAGAAAGTTGGAAAGGAATAGAAAGATAAGAGTGGAATAAGAAAGTGCCAGACTACAAAGATGTACTAATAAAAATGTGAAAATGAAGGGAAAAAAAGTGCCAAAGTGGGGCATAATCTTGACAGTAACAGCCAGTCCCTGTGTCCTAGGCCCATGTGGAAGGGAGAAGAGATAAAACTCTGGGGATAAAACAGAGTGGAAATCTGTGAGAAGACCCCGAAAAGATTCACTCAGCCTACTGCAAGGGAAAAAAGACTTACAGCTATGTCCACCTGGCCTTGACCCTGTATAGAGTCAGGGAAAATACAAAAAATACAGAGAGAGAGAGAGTTATTAAGAAGCACAAGCTCATACGGGGGTGGCCAGGCAGAGTTTGGCAGCCACAGCCCCCAGGCACTCATTTCAGGCATAAAGCCACACTAATTTTTCACCGATTTGCTATAAAAATCTATGAGTGTTGTGACTTGGAAAGTCTTGAGAAGCACTAAGTGTTTATTTGGTACTTAATCTGCCAGCCGCTTGGGCACCTAAGAGAACTGGGAACCAAGCCATGCTCCCCAAAGAGTGACAAGTGATATTTCTCTAAAGAACATCCCCAACCCCCAAAAGAAACACCTGAAGATACTAGCAATAAAACAGTCACCCAGGCCATCCTATACTGAAGACCCAAATTGGAAAACTCCATCCACACGGTCAGAACGTTAAATTCACTTTTTAGCATCACTCCTAAATGTAAGCAGTCAACAACCCATCACTACATTTTTGAGATCATCTGTGACAGAGCTCAAGATACACAAATCTTTTTAAAAGGAAATCTGAGTGTGGGGATGTCGCTTAGTATGTGAGGACCTACACAGGATTCCCAACACTGGAGAAAAAAGAAGGAAGAAAGGAAGACACACACACAGAGAGAGAGAGAGAGAGAGAGAGAGAAGAAAAAGAAAGAAAGAAAGAAGGAAGGAAGAGAATAAGAGAAAATAAAAGAAAAGCACTATCCAGGGAAAAGAAAATTTAAAACAAAAACATTATCTTTACAGAGATAAAAAGAACAATTATGAAACAAGAACAAGAAACTACAAAAAAGTAACTTGAGAAAACCGAAAATCTTGGAAATTAGAAAATATGATTGTAGAATTGAAACTATTCATGTAAATCATATAAATTTTTGAAGATATTATTGCAGAACTCTACAGAAAGCCAAGCAAAATTCCAGGCTTGGTGGTGCATGCCTATGATCCTAGCGTTCTGAGTGGCCAAGCCAGGAAGATTATAAATTCAAGTCCAGCCTGGGGAATTTAGCAACTTAGTAAGACCTCATCTCAAAAAGTTAAAAAAGGCTAGGGATGTAGCTCAATGGAAAGACCCTGGGTTAAAATCCTAGTAACACACACACACACACACACACACACACACACACGAGCATGTGCACATGCAAATTTAGAATAAAATGACAAAGATGGAAAGCAGCAGAGAACAACAATAAAATTAGAAGGCAAACTTAGGAAGTCAAAATCTTTATAACAAGAATTCCAGTGCAAGAAAACAGAGAAAAACATCAAGAAAGTAATTCAAGAAAATCTCCCAGAATTGAAAAACCTAAGTTTCCAAAACGAATGAGCTTACTAAATGCCCAAAGTAATATATGATAATAGATCTACACTAAGGCACAGATTTCAGGACACTAAGGACAAAAACAAGACATGCGGAGTGAGAGACAGGGTTTGGGAAATGGGACAACAATTAAAATGGCATCAGACTTATCAGCTAGAAGATCATGGAGAAATGCCTTCAACATTATCAGGGGTAAAAAATCTTAAGGGATAGTAATTTCAACCTAAAATTCTCTTTCCATTTACATTATTAACTAAGCATGAAGGTAAAATAGAGATATTTTTATATGCAAGGACTCAAACTAAGGTGCCATTTGCAACCCATTTCTCAGAAGCTGCTGTGTCCTTGGTGATGTGAACCAAGGACACAGGGACAGGTGCAGGATGACATGGACTCTAGGACACAGAAAAAAGGGACTGCAGGGTAACAAACAATGAGGTGCAAACCAGATATGCAAGCAATCAGCCCCATCCTGGGTAGAACAGAGAAAGCCGGAAAGATATCAACAAGTCAGAGGCATTGAAGGGCTAAGAATGTGACTGAAGACACAGAGATCAGATATCCACAGGTACATAAAAAAACTAAGCACATTTTTTAAAGTCTTAATTATGCAGAACACAAAAATATTGCTCAACAAAGACAAAGTAAATAAAAATGAAATTACATAGCCAATTATGGATATGGTAAATATTGCAACATAATTATATGGAAGGATAAAAGAATGGGAAGATAGGATAGGGCTTATGTGAAAGAAAACTAAATCATCAGAAAATCAAGAAGTGGCAGCAGACATGATGGCACACACCTATAATCCCAGCACTCTGGAGGCTGAGGCCAGAGGATCACCACAAGTTCAAGGCCAGCCTGGGCTACATAGTAAGTCCAAAGCCAGAATGTACTCGTTAGTGATACCCTGTCTCAAAACATCAAAAAATTTTTAAAAATAAAAAAATTCATAGCATAAGAGCAAAAATACAGGAAACAACACAAATATAATCAACAGTAGAATGCAACACAGCATTAAAATGAATAAACTACAACTAACACATCGATATGAATAAATCTTAAAAACAAAATATTGCCAGGCATGGTGGTGCATCATTGTAATCACAGAACTCAGGAGATTGAGACAGAAGATCACTGCAAGTTTGAGATTAGCCTGGGCTCCATAGTGAGTTGATTGCCAGCCTGAACTACACAGCAAGACCCTGTCTCAAAAAGAAAGAAAAGAAAAAAAGAAAAGAAATCACGAAACTGGGCGTATTGGTGCACAACTGTAAACCCAGCACATTACAAAGGTGAGGCAGAAGAGACCCAAATTTGAGCCCATCCTGGGCAAGTTAGGTATTTAATTAATTAGATCTCATCTCAAAATAAAAATATTTAAAAGAGCTGGAAATGTAGTTTAGTGTGAAGACCCTGACTACATTCTTCAGTACCAGAGAGGGAGAGGGGAGAGGGGAGAGGAGAGAGGGAGAGAGAAGAGGAGAGAGTGATATAGGGGAACGATCTGGGTGGAAGACCTCCAAATGATATAGGGGAATGAAACTCCCAACTTACTGTATGTCCAGTGCGACTTTGTGTTCTCTAAAATCGAAGAATGAATTTTAGGAACAACAGAGGTTAAGAACAGAAATATTTATTGAGAGAAAGAAAGCTTCTGTCTGAGAGAGAGACAGAAGGGGTCCCAAGTGGGTTGCCAAAGACTCTGTCTTTTCTAGTGACTTTTATAGAGTAAAACCCTGATGGGGAAAACTGGGAACTTGCAAGGCAGATGGGCTTGAGGTGGGACAGAACTGTGGTCAACCAATAAGATTAACTGTTTAGGTAAAATTGACCAAATCAGGGACAAATGGGGAAGTGAATCATGTAGTAAGCGAGCATTCTTACGGATCAGTGACTTTCTGTAGGGGATTGGGATGGTAATTCCTGGCTTCTCAAGATGATCCATACCTAATCCCTAAGGTTTATACTTAGGGTGTGGTTGCATTTGTTTTGTCTTTTGTCTTGAGATCTGGGCCCACAGCAAGAGGTGTGTGTCTCTTCCAAGGTCACAAGACATCTGGTCCTCTGTACCAGCTCCTTTGAGGGCTTAGCACTGTCTGACTGCCTATAATATTTCTAGCTAACTCAGTTGCCTATAACAAGAAGAGAGAGAGAGAGAAGAAGAAGGGGGGGAGGAGGAGAAGGAGGAGAAAGAAGAAGGGAGGGGAGGGGGAGAAAAGAGAACCAATTAAGCAAAAAGTGATGTATTGCTGTAGGAACAAATGTAAATGGTAAAACAATAAGCAAGAGAATGACTGACAAGAAATTAAGTTATCTCTGGCAGGAGGGAGGATGATATGTTCAAGAAGTTTCTAAGCATCTAGTAATATTTACTTCACATCCAAGTGGTTGTGGTACTCAAGTGTTTTGTTTTTACTTCTGTGTAATGCACTTTCATACAATTAGTTGTTCACGTGTTTCTTTTTATCATTTTATAACAAGCTACTCAAAAGTTAGTGGTTTAAAACAATGATTTATCATTTCTTTTGGGGATTTTTTTTGCTTGTTTGGTTTGGTTTGGTTGGTTTTTTGATTTTGCTATATACTCCAGGCTGGCTTTCAACTCGTGGCGATCCTCTGTCTCAGTCTCCCAAGTGCTGGGATTACAGATGTGTGCCACCACACCTGGCTTTATCATTTCATATGATTGCCTGTGCTCATCTGGCTCCTGGGGGCTTCTTCTGCTGTCTGTGGTGCTGGCTGGGGTCCTTTATGAGGCTGCATTCAGCTTGTAGCTTCACAGGGGCTGCGACCACTAAAGGCTTTTCCTGCTGCCTGGTACCAAGGTGGCTGGAGAGGCTGGAACTGAGTGAACCTCTCCCTGTCAACTTGGTCTCTCTTGTCCCGTGGTCTAGCCCATGCTCCTTTAAATGGCACCGATGCCACAACAGCCAAAGCAGGAGCTGACAGGTCTTCTAAGGTCAAAGGTCTGCAGTCACTGTGCCTCAATGCTCCCCCACATTCCAGGGAGGAAAGCAAGCTGGAAGCCAAGCTCAGATCTGAGGAAAGAAAACGAATACCACCGCCTAACAAAAGGAGTAGCTCTGATGTACAGGGATAGGAAGAGTTGTTTTCAATCATCTTTGCAAACAAGAGACTACTACATATCAATGGAAAGAAACAGGTTTTTAAAAAAACGAGAACCCTTCACACGATGAAAGATTCCATAAACCAACAATAGTAAAGCAATTACCCAAAGGAAAATACTTGTAATCCAGATTAATATAAAGTAACATTTATGATAAAATTAACACTTAATATAAAATTAACATGCAAACAGTTCTTAGAAATGTGACAGAAAAAAGAATCATCACACAAGCAAGTGATTAGAAATCCACTGAAACTAGGTATCCCTATAATTCCAGCATTTGGGAGACAGAGGCAGGAGGATTTCAAGTTTGAGCTCAGCTTAGGAAATTTGGCAACTTAGTGAGACCCTGTTTCAAAATAAAAAGGACTGGGGTGTGGAGCTCAATGTGAACGCCTTGGGTTCAACTTCCAGTACCGTCAGAAAGAAAAAAGGGAAGGGAAAGGAAGGGAAGGGAAGGGGACGGGAGGGGAGGCGAGGGGAAGGGAAGGAGCCAAGCAAACACGGAGAAACAAATCCAAACAACCAGCCAATATAAGAAGCTCAGATTCACTAGCAGATATAGGAATAAATGTTACATAATAACACAATATCACTTTATGCCCCTCTGCAAAGCAAAAATATTAAAAGCTAAAATTTGTAGCAGTTGTTTGGAAGCAGAGAACTGATATTGTACATTGCTGGTGGAAATGTGAAGTATCAGCACCATTTTAGAAAGCCATTTACTGCTATCACTACAGTTGAAAATCTATAGACCTTGTGACCTAACAGTCCCATTCCTGGGAATATTTCCTATGAAATAAAATCATGTACATAAGGACAAGTATATGAAGATGTTTGTTAAAGCACTATTCGTAGAGGGGGAAATGGAAACAAATGAAATTATCATTAATAGGGAAACAGCTAAATAAGCCAGTGTGCAACTACACCATGGAATATTATGGTATTGAATTAGACATATGCTATGGTTTTAATATGGCTTGTGCCCTCCAAAACTCATATCAACACATACCTGTAATCCTAGCTACCTGGGAGGCTGAGACAGGAGATGAAAAATTTGAGGCCAGGGCCGCAAGTTTGGCTCGGTGACTTAAGTGCCTGTCTGACAGGCGCGAGATTGTGAGTTCAATCCCCGGTGCCACAAAAAAATAAATAAATAAATAAATAAGGTCAAAAATTTGAGGCCAGTTGGGCAATTTAACAAGATCCAGTTTCAAAATAAATAGGACTGAGTATATGACTCATTGTGAGGTCCTGAGTTGAATCCCTGCTACCACAAAAATAAATTACTCAGTCTCAAATGTTTTGTTGTAGCAACAGAAATCAGACTAGCACAATATAAAATAGCTGACTTATAGCAATCTCCAGAAAGCTCATTGGGGACTGAAAACAAACTACAGTCAAGTGGTTGTAATATGATCCATCCTAATAAGTTAATCATCAAAAATGCACTATACATATATGTTTATATACAGTGTAGTATACGAACATGTATATTTACAGGCATATATACATGCATGCACAGTTATGGGACTACACAGCATGAAAAATACATCTGAGAGAACAGTGGTTTTAAACCTGGGTCATCAGAGGGTGGGGACAGGACACTGATACGAAATGAGGAAGGAGACAAAGGAGAGATTAAGAGCAAACCAAAAATTAATAAAGGGAGAAAAAACCTGCACATGGATAAGCATACACTGATGTGACATATAAAATCATATTTCTGCAGCTATTAAATTTGGGAATGTACTAGGTAATGCCCAAGGAAATTAAATTTAAAATATCTTGTTTTCTAGGGCAGTAGAGCAGCAATACTGTCTCAGTTTAAGGAAATCTTGTGCCCAGAGGTGTGCAGCCCAGATCAGTACCTTTGAGCCCTTGGGTAAGTTCCTCTTGAGCGCTGAGTTCCTGTCTCATCACTTACAGGTGGGGAAGGTTACTATGTCCCAGGGTTGTTATGAATATTAGATAACACACACAAAACAGAATGAAATCAACATTTGTCAAAGATTTGCTGATTCTTTTGCAATAGTTAATGGTGCCCAGCCCTGATGGAAGATCAGGGGGATGTGTGACTTTCCTTGAGACCAAAATAACAAGGGATTTTCCAGCTCACAAATGACATCTTAAAATAACCTGAATTTCCATCCGTGTTGGTGGGAATGCCAACTGTACAAATTTTGGAGGAACTAATGAGGTGGAAGATAATAACACTTCAGAATGGGCCTCGAGCTTATGAAGTGTCAGAAAGAAAGGAGGTTGAGGAAGACCCTGCCTAGAATTCAGGGAAATCTGTCCATTCAGCTTACTTCTGGTAGTCTGTCCTAAGGATTTGTGTAACAGTGTGCTCAATTCAAATTTACTTATAATAACTTAAAAATGGAAGGAACTCAAATAAGCTAAAATTTTAACTAAATAGGCCCATACTTTTGACAGGATGCCATGCAGCCATTTAACATGGCACATGGATTTTTAATGTCCTAGGAAAATCTTAAGAGTATAGGGTTGGGTTTTTATAGCAGTATAAAAAAATTAGTACACACTACCCAGTCTCAATCAGATAAAGAAAAAAATGGATGGTAAGAAATGACTAGAAGTGAATATATCAAAGCCTCACCAATGGGTGGTAAGTTTATAAAGCATTTCCTTTAGCCCTTTTGTTATGTTTTGTTTTTTAGAATCTCTGCAATGGTATGCAGCACCATGGTGGTTGGGGAGGAAAAGCTAACACAAAAATAACAACGTACCTGGGGGTGTAGTGTAGCTCAGTGGCAAAGCACTTTCCCAGCAGGAGCGAGGCCCTGGGTTCAATCAGAGCACCACTAAAATAAAATAATATAATATAATATAATAATAATGAATGCTGGTAAGACATTCATAAAACCATAGCTGCACATTTGGAGTTGAGTGGCTGTGAACTGAGACCAAACATCTTCAGGGAAAGTTTGGACTCCAGTGCTCCATAGGGGCAAGCGCTTTAGATGGGAAAGTGTAGACACATCTTTGGAAGTGGGGGGAATTGGTTATGGAGAATTCAAGAAGGAATATATAGATCCAAAGCACCTTCCTCGTGTTCTTTTCATGTTTGATGATGGATGCTCACGAGCAAAAACTTAATAATGAATAATCAATCAGAAGGAAAACACCTACTCAAAATCAAAGAGGGAGAGAGTGTGAGGAAAAAGTGAACATGTGTTTGAGCTGAATTCATTCAGCAACTCAGAATTTGAGACAGTTGGATCACATACCTCTTACCATCCCTTTTGGATTTCTTCCCTTTCCTTCAGCTCCTTTCCCATTTTCTGACCCCTTTGCTTCTCCCCTTCTTCCACTGTTTTAATCCACCTGGAGTCCTGCTACCAGGAGGAAAGAGAAATGAGGATAGCATGCTTCTCCTCCTGAAGGCCAATGTCTGCAGCTGAAGCAAGGAAAGGAAGCCATGAGACAGTATTTCAAGGAGCAGCTACAGCCACCAGGAAGACTCCAAGGATCTCCCAAGCAGTGAGCTCAGTTGGTGGAAGGACTGATAGAGAAAAGTGAGGATGCACATGCCCTCTGGCATCTTGCCATCCCTTCCTGTGGCTGACCTCCTTGGTCTTGGCCCACATTCCCCATGATCCCCGCTCTGGAAGGGGCTGATATGGTGATGTGACCCTTCCCCAGAGAGTCATGGATGGCCCTCTAAGACTATCTAATCTATGGCCATGGTTTTGTAAAGGGGAAAAATGGGTTATTTTATGGAGCCCTGCCAAATGCCCCAAAGCTCTTAAGTCAGGGAAGACTAAAGCTATAACAAATACTGGCATGGATCTTTTAGATTCAGGTCCTTCCCAGCTTCTCCCGAGCAGCCAGCTCACACCCTAGAGCCCAGAGCAGAAAGGAGGTAGGATCTAAATACAGCAAGGCCCAGCTGTGGCCAATGCCTCTACTCTTTCCTTACGTGGTCCTAGCACTCCAGCCCCACTCTGTGTGACTGAGTGACTTAATTCAAATTGCATTTATTTGCTCATTTCTAATCTCATTCTAAGATCTCATGTCCTCTTGAAGATAAATAAAGGTGAATGAAAGATGCCTCCTAATGACCTAGCAAATCAAGTTCATGCCTTTCTCAAGTCAGAGTCCATGCTCTAAATCTAGTCAAGTCAGAACCAAACATTAACAGATGGTCTAATAACTTGGCCACTCCTTCCAGTCTGTTAAGGCACCGTGAGTCACAGGGACTGAGTCAGTGTCTCTTGTTTGCATATAGTCACGCCTTTCCCTTGTCCATAGATGGACTGACTGGGTGTTGTAGTTTGAAAAGCACTGACAAGAAAGTCTCCTCCTCAAAAAACACCATCAGCCTTACATAGTATCTGAAAACTTATTTGAAAACTTCCTCAGAGCAATAAAATGTCATAGAAAAAATTGATGAGGATACTAAGTAACAGTCAGTATATCTCCGAGGTTAAGAATTAGGATCTGGACCAAATTCCATTTCTGGGACACCTAAGTACATTCTTACTTTAGATAACATCTATAAACACAAGGGCGGGGGATTACAGGCTCTGGTCTGGAGAGTACACAAAAGCCAGCAGACTCTAGAGGCAAGCTGACAAGTAGAAGAAGGGAACAGTGTGAGATACATCTGTTTTTATGATGTTTAGCCTAGACAAGCTGCAGTCAGTGTCCTGACTGGTGACTAAAACTGAGAAGAAACTCACAGTCTTTCTGGCAGAAAGATCAAGGAGAGAGAGTGGGGAGCAACCACAACTATTGGAAAGTAAAGGAGAATCCTGGAAAGGAGAGAGTTAAAAGAGATCTAGTCCCAAACTTCATGTGTGAACTTTATCAAAAATCCTTTCTGGTCCCTAACCACCCATGTACAAGATAGATTGTAAGAAGCCTGCCGAAGGATAAAAAAAAACAGAGAAATTTGAGATGCCACTTTAAAAGGGAGAGTTTATAGTTCAAGTCCTACCAAGTTAATTTCTACAGCAAAAATCCAAAACTCTTTGAAAGAATACAGTATGATCCAGTCCCCACAACATGATGCTCACAGTGTCTAGTGTACCATCCAAAATTTCTTGACGTCCTAAAAAACAGGAAAATGCTACCTCTTTTCCAGAGTGAAGAAAGTTGATGACACCCAAACTCAAGATGACACAGGTAATGAAAGTAGAAAAGTATTTTTTTATTTTTAATTTTGCTTTACATTTTAAAATTTTATTTTTTATTAGTACATTTGTAGGACATAATGATTACTTTCATCATGGATAGTTATTTTTAAATGGCAATTCTGACCATACTAAGTAACATAAAGTAAAATATACTAATAACGATGAAGATAGCTGGGCGTGGTGGCACACTCCTGTAATCCCAGCGTTTGGGAGGTTGAGGCAGGAGAATCTTTTGCAAGTTTGAGACTAGCCTGGGCTACAAAGTGAGCCCAAGGCCAGCCTGAACTGTATAGCAAGACCCTGTCTCAAAAAGACAAAAAATAAAAATAAAATAAAACAATGATGAAGATACAATAAGATTTCTTTGTTGGAACAGAGACTATTAAAATTAGACTCAAATGGAGATCTTATAACTTGGAAAATACATTATTTAAAATTTTAAATTTAACTGGCTGGACTTAACAGCAAAATAGAAAAAATAGAAGAAAGAACCAGAAATCTAAAAGGAGATTTAAAAAATCCAATCTGAAAGACAAACATAAAAATGATAATTCTGGGCAACAAAGGCAAGTCAGGCAGCATCACAATCCCAGACTCAAAATTATACTACAGAGCTACTGTGATAAAAACAGGATGGTACTGGAAAAAAAAAAAAACAGATGTGAGGATCAACAGAACAGGAATGAAGGAAACAGAGGAGAATGAGGAAAAATAAATAATTAGGATATATTATGTACAAATGCAAATTCCCTATAATGAATGTGATCTTTATGTATGTCAAAAGTGTACCAATAAAATTAATTTTTAAGGCATAAAAACTGATATAACCTAAAGGATAGTATCAAAAGATCTACTATACATGCAAATGGAGTCTTGAAAGAAAAAAATGAGTTAGAAAAAAGATTATTTGAGGAAACACAGGCTAAAAAATCTCCAAATATCCCCCAATATATCTTTTGGCAAAGAAAAAAACATAAATTCATACAACTAAAAATTATGGCAAACCCCAATCAGATTAAATAAAAGATAATCATACCTAAGCACATTATAGTCAAACCAACAATAAAGAGAAAATGTCAAAAGCATGCAGAGAAAAACACATTACAGAGAAAAGAATAATGACTCAAATGAGTTCTGACTCCCATATCAGAAACAATGGTAGCCAGAAGATCAACAACAATGTCTTTTTTTTATTTTTTGTTTATGGGCCAACATCTTGAAAATGCTGATAGCCAAAAGATCTGTCATGTCAGAATTCCATGTCCAACAAAAATATTCATCAAATATGAAGGCAAAATAAAGACATTTCAGGTAAGAGACAAGTATGAAACTATGTTCCTTGTAAACATGCATTGCAAAAAATGCTAAAGGAAGTTCTTCATGCTGAAGATAAATGACACAAAACGAAAACATGAACATTGCATTAGGCATAGTGTCACACATTTGTAAACCCAGCTATTTGATAGGCTGAGACAGGAAGGTTGCAAGTTTAAAAACAGCCTGGACAATTCACTGAGACCTTGTATCAAAATAAAACATTGTTTAAAAGGTCTTAGGAAGTAGCTCAGTTAGAAGGTACTGCCTACCATGAGACAGGCCCTGCAAAAGAAATAAAATGGATTTAGAAAAATATGAAGCACATCAAAACTGGAAAATATAAGATTTTTTTCCATCTTAATTACCTTTGAACAAATACAGTTATTCAAAGCAAAAACTGCGTCACTGAGAGAGGCTTGGGTGTTGCCATCCTCACGCCTGCAGCAGCCCACACATGGTGCTGTAGGAGTGGGGACGGCCACACCCAAGCCTCTCTCTGTGAGTCAGTGGAGGAAAAGAATCAGATCTCACCAAGAAGCAATACCAGCAAGGAAACCATATCATTTTCATTGTTTTGTTGGGTTGGGTTTTATTCTCTTTTGTTTTGTTTGATTATGTTATATCTGATGCCATGAGCGGCTATTTGAAAAATAGCAAGACATATTATGGTAGTTATTTTGGATTTACTATTGGCTTGTTTAGAAATCCTTTATTGCATTCATTGTTTTGTCTTTATTGTTTCTATACTGTTCTGTTCTGTTTGAATTTTACTATGTCTGAAGGTATCTGCAGCTATTCTGAATACAACAAAAGGCATTACGGTAACTATTATTGATTTTCTAAGGTCATGAAGTCCTGTATTACTTATACTAGTTTATTTTGATTGGTTTATTCTGTTATATTTTCCTTGGTTTTATCCTCTTTAAAATAAAAATTAAAAAATAAAAATTAAATTTAAAAAATTATGACACTGTGTTGCAGGATTTATATTGTATGTACATGGCAATCACAACATAAAGAAAATGTTTCAGAGGTTTTCATTGCACTCACACAGGTTTATATATTTTATGTGAAGTGGGACACTATCACTCTAACTGAAAAATTTAGGATGCATGTCATGATTCCCTGAGCAACCACTGGAAAAAATCCAATGATGTATAACAAAAATACTAACATGCAAAACCAAGTGAAACTGGAAAATGCTTGTGTTAGTTTTCCATCACTGTGACAAAGTTCCTGAGAAAAACAATTTAAAAGAAGGTAAAGTATCTTTTGGCTCACAGTTTTAGAAGTTTCCATCCACCATGGGCTGGTTCCATTGTCTTCAGGCCTGTGATAAGGAGGAGACCTCAAGGCAGCAGGACTATGTACTGGGGGAGGCTGTTCTCATGGTGGGTAGCAAGCAGAGAGAGAGAAAGCCAGAGAGGAAGGAACCAGGGAAAAGATACAGTCCCCATGGTCATGCCCTACCATGACCCTTCTAAGCCCTCACTTCCTGTTCTAGCACCTCCTAATAATGCCATTGAATTGTAAATTCATCAATGAATAAATCCCACTGAGGGAGTTAAAACTCTCGTGATGCAATCACCTTCCAAAAGCTCCATCTCTGAATACATGAGCCTTTGGGGGAATATTTTAGATCTAATCCATAACAATGTTCAAATAGTTTTTGGGAACACTAACCCAGTATCCTGGAGTAACTAGGGAAGGGAGGGAGAGTCTATGAAGAAACAAGTGAAATCTGCATAAATTCAGGCACTTAGTTAATAGCAAATGTTTTTCTAGTTGTAAACAATGTACCAACCTAATGTAAGATGTTGACTTTATTAGAAACTGACTGAGTGATATGGAAGCACTCTCTGTACTATCTTGGCAACCTTTTGTAAAACTAAAAGTATTCAATAAAAAGATTATTTTTCTGAAGACAAGAAAAAAGGAACAAAAAAAAAAACAAAAATCAGTTGAAAAAGCCATAAACCAATAAAACGGCATTGTATGCCTAAATATAACCTTATCAATATTACATTAAATATTAATTGACTACTCTATTGAAATCAAAGTTTGTCAGAATGAGTTAAAAACAAAAATAATACCTAACTATGTACTATAAATGAGACCTGTTTCAAATGTAAAGATACAGATAAGTTGAAAGTAAATGGATGCAAAAGCATATGCCATACAAAAAAATAAAAAGACAATATGAGAGCAAAAATAATACCAATAAAAAGGACCTTCCATAATAGGATGAGAATTCCTAAATCATCACATCTAGATTTCTTACATTTTTGATAACTTCAAAAGATCAAATCATATAGATGTTTAAAATACTTAACTAACCCCTGCCAATGGTCATATGCTATTTACAGTTGCTCACTATAGCAAAACAATATTGCAATTAATATTATAACATGTACATTTTTGCCAACTCATTAAGGACATACAAAGAATTAAGTCCTTGGAGTAGAATTGCTGGGTAAGAGAAAAAAATTGCAATCTTGATCATATCAAATTGTCTCCTAAAAAATAAGGTTTATTATATCTACCTGTGTTGTTGATTTTTCATTTCCCTACCCTCAGAAAGATTTCATCCAGCCTTAAAATGTTTGCCAGTCTACACCTACTGCCAACATCATATTAAATGGAGGAAAACTGAAAGCTATTCCCTATAAAATCAGGAACAAGACAAGGATACCCACTACTATACTCTTGTTCAAATAGTACTTGAAACATCTCCTAGAGCACTCAAGCAAGAGAAAGAAATAAAAGGGGTATGTATAGGAAAGAAAGAAGTAAGATTATCATTATTTGCAAATGACATGATCCTCTACATAGAACACTCAAAATATTCCACAAATAAATTCCTAGAATTAACAACCAAATTCAGCAATGTAACAGGATACAAAATCAATACACAAAAATCAATAGCTTTCTTTTTACTCCAATAATGAACTCACTGAAAAAGAAATTAGGAAAACAATACAATTCACAATAGCATAAAAAAACTACAATAGCATCAAGAAAAATTAAATACTTAAGAATTAACCTAACCGATCCTACAAGAGGAACTTCCTCCAAGATGGCCGCCCAGATGACACTGTGACAGGGAGGCTCCCTGAATATACCATCAAAAAGCTGGAATATAAACTAATATAATAACAGAGAGAAGGAAAAAAGAGGGAGATGGGTCCTCTGAACCCAAGAAGAATCTAAAACGAGAACTGTAGCCCACGGAAAGAGTAAAAGAATGAAATAAAGGCGGAGACTAGAAGCACCTCTGTCCGGAGTGGAATCCAATCAGTGCTGCGACCCGAGCTGAAAAGGTACGATCCAGCTGCTCTTGATATGCGTGGAGTTGCTGGGAGAATTGCGGCGGTGTGGCACGACAGCAGAGATGGCGGTCGACCGTGGAGCGAGGTGGTCGAGAGCGGGCAAGTGAGTGAACCCGGCGGCCCCCAGGCCCCCACCCCCAAGGGAGAGCGAGGGACAGCCATCTTGAGACCGGAACTGCACCTAATTAGGCACGGTTCCTGGAAGGCCCGTGGCAGAAAGGCGCGGGTGCCCTGGGGGTGATAGAGGAGGTTTGGCAGACGGCCCTGTAAGGTTAACCAGACAGCGGCCCCATCCTCTCGCGCACCGCAGTAGATATTCGTGGAGCAGAAACAGGCTTGGGAGAGGCAGTGGACCAACACGGCCTCACAGGCGAGCCCAGGAAAATGCCAAGACGGAAAGGCAGAGGGCGCTCTCCAAACTCCGATATAAGCAGAACCGATCCCGGGGACACTAATGCTGACACGGTCGGGAGTCCAAAAATTAAACTCTCAGAGGAGTTGACAACAGAAGTGGGGAGACAACTCCATGAAGCTATGAAAGAAATTAAAGCAGCACTGTTAACCCAACTGAGAATGGAAATGAAACTCATAATCGGGGAATCGCTAAGCGCCTCTAAAGGAAACATAGCAGGAGGGATGGAGGATGAAAAATCAAAGGAAATTGAGAATGAAACTAATAAAAAATTAGAACGCATTAATCAGATTCAGAGAGATTACGAGGACATCAAAGAATCCAATAAAAGTTGGCAGAACCACTTGAAGGAAACTAAGGATAGACTTTCGTATCTGGAAGAAAGAATGAAAACTTGAGAAAGAGAAAGGAAAGACTTTCTCAAGATAATTAGAAATCTGGAAGTGGTAGTGCAACGGCTGCAAGACAACCCAAGGAAACATAACTTATGAATAAAAGGTGTGAGTGAAAAAGCAGGGGTCAATACAAACCAAATTAAAAGACTATTCACAGAAATAATTTCAGAAAACTTCCCAAGCATGGGAACAGGAAGAGACTTTCAGATAACTGAAGCATATAGAACTCCAGCTAAACTTGACCAAAACAGGCCTACACCCAGACATATAATAATCAAGATTCCAGAAATCCA